>CM054180.1:64454100-64636600 GCA_028829895.1 Sinotaia quadrata | reverse complement strand
GTCGATATATTTAACAATAAATGTATTAAATCAACAATCAAAACATATAACACATACAATGAAAAGATTACTTGAGATCAATATTTCCCCAAAAAAACACATTCAAATAATTTCATTGAGTACACAGTCTTATATCCTAACACAGAATTCAACAAATTAGTATCAATATAAATCACAGGATAGTTCTTATCAGAGAACATAAATTATGTTATAAAGATCACCAAATACAGTATTCCTTTTGCCCTTTGATTTTCGCAGAAATGTAAAGGTATGATATCGCTATTAAAAAAATAATAGTTAAAGATTTTGTGTAGAATATAAACAGAATATTTTATCATGTGTATTTAACCTATGTTTTCTTTCAGCTTAGTGGAATTGTGCTCAGAGAAAAGATTTAGCCTCGACACTCTACCACTATCAATTTGCGTGTAGCAAATACTTATTACTGCATTTGGATATTTACAGTGTTCTCGACACTCTACCACTATCAATTTGCATGTAGCAAATACTTATTACTGCATTTGGATATTTACAGTGTTCTTACTATTCTTCATTGTTCTGGTTCTTCTCCCATTGACCGTTCTTCCTATGTATGTTCCATAAAATTCCATTTGGCTTGGAATTTCAACTTTTGGGAAATTCTAGAAGTCTGCACTAGGTTAGATGAAAAAAATAGGTGACATATGCGTGCTTGAAGTAGCACTATGAGCACCAGATAGTGATCTAGATAAGTATTCTCTAGGATCATACTGTCGAAGAGTGTGCATTCAGTTATCCTAAATTTTTATGTAAAACATAGGATAGGATAAGAAAAGAAAAGAGAACTGAGAGGGAGAGACAAGCTATAGACTTGATATAAACTTTCTTTAGGAATAACTAGGAGACATAAGGATAAACCTTTAAGGGAGGCTAAATCTCTCTGGAATAGACATGGTCAAACAGTTGGAAATTGTAACTTGATTGCCCCTAATTTTTATATTATTATTTATTTTCATAAATTCTTTATTAATTCATCATTCCATATTTATGTAATTCTTTATCATCTGAACTTTGTGTAAAATTTATAGTTATAAAGTCTATACTGTCTTTGCACCATTATATGTGAGAGATCCATCTCTCTGGGGGTTAGTGTAGCTATGGGAAGAGGGGGCCTCAGTTTGTTGTGCTGTCCTAATTATTCATTAATTTATGGGCGACCGACAGTCTCTAAAGCTTTTGTTACAGGTGTCAATTTCTAAACAGCATAAGTGAGACTTTTGCTCGATAGCTACAGTGTATATAGAAATTGTGAACGATAGTTTATATGAATGAGAAAGCTACTGTAAAGAGCAGCCAGCAAACGTTAACATGAAACAAGCACGAAACTAGACGAAGATATTGTTCTTTGCTTAAATAAAAAAAGTATTTTAATACTACATCACCTAATCTTGCAAACAGCTCATTGTTCTCTAAAAAGAGTTGGTGGACTCTACAGCTCGTGGCTTACCTCAATGTGCATAGACACTCTTCATAGTCGTGACGTAGTAAGTAGTCAACATCATTTAATACACGTGTAATTAAAAAGAGGAAAGAGCATTTTAATTTGAAACCATGAAAATTGCTTTTGTCACGCGTTTCAGTGATTGCAGTCCTGCGTATTTAATTGCAGATGAATTATTTTCAACTTCCGCATTTCGATCACTTTCTTTTGGCATTACAGTCTACTGTCGCAGAGAGCTTAAACTCTGGTGTCATAGATCAGGCCACCAGTATTGACGTTACTTTGGAGTGACAGTAACAGAAACATTATGGCGTTCATCACTTTGGTTTGACAGTAAGAGAAACATTTTATCATTCAACACTTTGAAGTGACAGTACCAGAAATATTTTGGCGTTCTGACTGTCGAACCGGAAACCACGTTAACATTTTGATACTTGCCGTGCTAATGATTTGACATTTAACGATCTGGGTTTAGTAAAATGGAAAACATTAAAAAAGATTAAGACGTTAACGTAGCCTACAAAACCTTAATGGTTTTCACGAATTATATATTTTTTAATTGAAAACACAAGCTGGAAAATATTAGATTTTTATACTGTTAAAATTAGCAAATTCATAAATCGCTCTTTCTTCACTCCCTTTCTGTCTGTGAGTTGTGTTTGCGCTTGTATATATGCTATGTGAGTGTGAGTGCACGTATTGTGAGTTGTGCGCGCGCGTTTGTGGGCGAGCATGCCTGTGCGTGTGTGCGCCCGTATGTACGAGTGTGCGTGTGCATGCATGTGTATGTGCGTGCGTGCGCTTTATACTTTGAAGAAAACCTGACATACATAACATTTTACGACATTTGATGCGAAAAACGCAAATGGAACTTAGATCTATGCTGTAAAGGTGACCAAGGAAATCTATTCGAACTGCCGTAATAAGAAAAAAATAATAAACAAATTAATTAATGCAATTCGACAGCACACTTGCATATTTCATAAAAATATTTTAATATCTATATCTTTTTATTTAAAAAAAAATTCTCATTAAGAGACAGTCCAGGTGTTCAAAACAATTAATTTCAACAAATAATTTATTATTTTAGTATTCACCTGGAACCAAAGACGAACCGCGACATCTTATGTGCGTCCTTATCCTAAACTACGCCTTCATGCGAATTTTCAATTTTCGAGTGCTCTCCACCCATCCCACAGACACACTGAGAAAAAAATCCACCAATAGCCCGTCACATATATGTCGTGCAGTCGGGCGTATCGGAAACTGGAAGTAACTCTGGGCCTGATCTTCTAGTTCTACCCTTTGGGGCACACAAATCGGCCTCATATCTCTTCCGCCATTTGAATAGTTTATTGTTTATAAGTAGATATAAATAGTGCCAGGGATCAGATTGAGGGGGGTGTCGGACCCTGATTTCCTCATGTCCAGTCGGGTTGGAGAGACTTCAGTTGGGGTAGGGGTACCCCGAGTGCGAATTCTAATCACCCTGTCTTTATCGAGGCTAAACCGCGCCTCATACAAGTCAGCCTCCTAACTCTCTCCGTGCAACAGTGAATCAAACAAGAAGGGACGGACATACATACACAAGAACTCACTTTCTGCTCGGCTTCTTGGACAACGTTATTACTACATAAACATTACACACATTTGCATCGTGCGGCAGAATAAATCGCTTGCTGGATACATGAATATTTGAAAATAATATATGCTAATTTGTGCATTTTGGGTGCACCGTACGATTTTGATCTAGAACAAGCTGAACTTCATTAATACATTTACCTCTTTTCATTAAACGAAAATTCCCCAAAAGTAGGACAGAGAAAATATACGCATAAGAAAAGAAATATTTATTGTACGAAGGTTAATAAGAACAAGAACACTCTCGTGCGGTGGAGTCGGGAGATAAAATCCAATTTTAGTCTGGAATTAAATCACTCACAAAATAGGAATACTTCCAAAAAGCGCGATCGATGAGAAATTTTGGTTTTTTATTTTTTTGTTGACTGAAAAGGAATAGAGAAAATGTCGATTGTACTTGACATGACAATGGACGAAAGTGCAGAAATAAAGCATTCAAGAGTAGGTTATGTTTGTAAAGGAAAGCCAGTCTGTCTGTGACATAGCATTTGCACGGGACTTACTGTCTTTCTCTCTCACTCTATCTCGTTCACACACACAATGAATCAAATAAAAAATACGTGCACATAAAACGTACATCGATCTAGAATTGGATAACAGTACACATAACATCCATGCACAATTACAAACACGCAATGACACACGCAGACACACGCATACACACACACACACACACACACACACACACGTACCCGAACGTAACCGTACACATACATATACACGCACACAGAAGCTTGTGCACCTACACCACATAGTTCAAGTTCGAAAACAAGCGCTGAGTTTATGATCACGTGAATGAAACAATTTTACACACACACACACACACACACACACACACACACACACACACACATATACACACACACACACACACGCCAAGCTTTTTTTCTGTTGAATATACAGGGCAAGAATAACCGTTTTACACGATGCACAATTAGTTGGGCCTATATGACTGGACATTTGATGTAGATACATCCCCACTCCCGAGGACTGTGTAGAAATGTAATGGGTGAATTTATTCAATGGGAAGGGTAAATGTAGTTCAGTTGTAAATATTTGAAAAACACGTGAGTATAGACGAATAGCTACTATTCATAATGAGCAAAGAAACATACAATGACATTTTTGTTTTCGATGAGAACTGACATACGTTGAATGAGTTTACGTTCCAGTGATGAGTGAATAAGAACTAAAGAATTTTTTCCTGGAAATGATTAAAACTACATGAGTAATATTGAAATTATCGAAAGCCAGAGTTCCTTACAGTTGTAATGATTTCTGACTGGTTACGGTTCTCCTGCACTGGAGGAAAGACCGCCGTCGTGTGACGCCCTGCACTCTAAAATTAACTGAAATATGCATAATATGACGTCATAGGAGTTCAATAGGCACCCAGAGACACGATCCATTAGAAAAGCTCCGAATCTGCATAACCATGTCAGTGTGTGAATTGTTTAGTGCGAAAAAGAACTAGCACATAAATATGTAAGTAAGAATTTGAACTTCATCATAAAAGTATTAAAAGTATTAATAATCTCATCAATCGATTGCTGTATTCATTCAAATATTAAAGAAAAAAATATCTATGGGACGGCAAAAGAAAAAGATCTTTACCTAGAAATGTGATTTATGTATGACTGAAAAGCGGCTAACAACTAGAAATAAATGAATTTATACTGACCTGGATCTACTTAGAGAAGAAGTAATTAGATCCGACAGCCATTCAGAATGTGTCAACTAATGTAGAACTTGAAATCCCAAGGTCGGCCAATCAGAACGTGTTATTTACTATCGTACTAGAAATTCACAGCCCGGTGATCATATCAGCTGTATTATCAAAACGTGTTATTTACTATCGCACTAGAAATTCACAGCCCGGCGAACATATCAGATGTATTATCAAAACGTGTTATTTACTATCGTACTAGAAATTCACAGCCCGGTGATCATATCAGATGTATTATCAAAACGTGTTATTTACTATCGCACTAGAAATTCACAGCCCGGTGATCATATCAGATGTATTATCAAAACGTGGCACTTGGAACACCACCGAAGAGCAAGTCAAATTGCACTAAATATACAGTATTCAAAATCCCACTGCACATTAAGTCAGATCGTATTAACTAACATAGCACTAGAAAGTGAATTAAGTCAGATCGTATTAACTAACCTAGCACTCGAAAGTGAACTAAGTCAGAATCGTATTAACTAACATAGCACTCTGAACCTTACAAACCAACACCGAATTAACATATTTAGCACTCGGAATCTAGCGGCTGCCGAATAGAAAGTGCTAGCTAACGAAACACGAGGAATCGAAAGTAAAATAGTAAGTGCGAGGTTTGCTCGCTTCCGACACTTTCAGTCAGCGGACGACTGGAGAATCGTTAATTCTTCCGCTCCGTGGAAAGTTCCAATCTCAGTGCACGCCTTACCATGCACACAGCCATCGCCGTCTAGAACTAGGAACAACAGCTCGAAATACTAAATTTGCGCAGTTGTCTGCCCACCGAGGCGTGAACAAAAGAACAGAAATCAACGACGCCCGTGTTTTCACTGACGGAGGCCGCAGGATTCCGAGGCGTGATGCAAAAAAAAAAAAAAAAAGCACAAAAAAACAAACCAACAAAAACAACCACCAACTTGCTTTGAAGCCACAAGTGACGTGAACAGTACAACAATCAACCCAGCAGACCGATATTTCAATAGGTCGACTCGCGCGTTGGAGTGTTTCACAGAAGGAAAGAGAAAGGGAGAGAGATTGGAAGGAAGCATGAAATGTTTGTATGTACTGTGCGTCTGTCAATCAGGCGAGAAGGCAAAATTCCATTGGTCAGGTAAAAAGTGTCACGCGTCTTAGGAAGTCGCCAGCGTCAAACATGTGTGTTTGCGTGCGTGCATGCACGTGTTTGTGTGTATGAGAGATAGAACTGCCTACCTAACAAATGTATATGAGTAGCTTGGAGCTTGCATACCGTGTCTGTGTTGGTACTTACACGTACCTCAGGCTACAGCTTTCGAAGCAGAGCAGACTCCTGGTAGATAAGCTAATATGTAGGTAGTAGAACGTTAATTCAGTGCATTAATAACATCGGATTACCAGACAGATACTCAGAAACAACAAAATACCCACACCGTTAAGTCAGTGGATGTTAGAGTCAGCCGATGCAGGTGTATTTGCGTGTGGATAATAAACTGATATTCAAATGGAACATAATTCCAGCAGTAACTTATTTTAGGAAGAAATTCTGAAAGAATAATTTATAATATGAACATGATCTCTTTTAACCATGAATAATATTAATGAAAGAAAAAGATTATACATTTTATGATTTTATTGTCAGTACATAATTTTTACGACTTTTTTGTTTGTTCTTTCTGCAAGCTTTTGATAAAATTTTTTTATCTAGTTGTTTACAGGTAAGTTTTGTTTAAACGTGAAGGATACATTTTTCTCTGTTACAATGAATTCAGTTAAACGTGTTTTGAACTGTTAGAAGAATTTGATTTTAATCAGGGGACGTTAGAGCACAAAACTGAAGTGAGAGGAATTACTTCTTTTTAATATATACACATGACACACATACAAACAAACAAACAAACAAACAAACACACACACACACACTCACACACTCCCTTTCCCTTGAATTATTAACACTCTTGGGTGCAGCATTAAAGAGACAAGAAAGACAAAAGAAATGTGCTAGAAAAGGAAAGCAATAAAAGTAAAGTTATTAAACCACACGGCAATACTGACCCTCCTCGATGTAATGCGCTAATATACCGTAGTCATTTAGCTCCTGCTTGCCGTTGTTGTGAAGTAGTTGCTGTTGATGATTTAATCCAGTGGTCGACGAGGCCCATTTAAGAAATCCTTCTCGGAGACACGAATCTGGTCCTCATCCCAAAGCAAGTACGAAGCGAAAATGGAAACTCATGGCCTGCTTGCAATATGCCGATTAACACCAACCCAGTTCACCCCACCGAACCAGTGTAGGCCACACACATTTTTATTGCGTAAGCACTTTTTTTTTTTTTTTAGTCACATCGCGCATATACCCTCATCTTTCGCCTGCAACTGTACGTTCGAATTGTGACGAATGACGTGCGGCAACCTATGCAGCAAATTCGCAGAATGGTTTATTGCATCCACTTGACGCACGTGTCTAGTGGCGGCCGTCACAGCTAGTAGCGCGCGCGCTGCTCTGGACCTCAGTTTGTTGTTAACGATTTTTGTAAGGGGTCCTTTAAAAGTGTGGGGCTTTGCTTTTGTGTTGTTTTTGAGCACGAATCTTATTGCACTCCTTGGCACTGTCTTGCAGATCTGACCATCGCTGACAGATTTATGAACAGCAATCTATTTACTGAGAGAATGACGTAAACCACAGTTATGGCGTCACTGCCGTAGTGTTACTGATCCAGTCTAGCTTAAAGAATTGTCATATAACACCTACATGATGTCACAATGAAGTGCATAATAAAGGCCAAATCAAATGAGCTGACGTTGCCTATGTGATAACACTATCATACTACCGAAGAGCCAGCTTAGATGACATAATGACATACATATACAACACAGATGATGTCACGTGCGTAGCGTAAACAAAAAATTACGCAAAGTACACAAATGACTTAAGTCTCGAATTGTTGAAGGGTATTTTCTCTGACAAAAAGTCATATATCAGAAATGGCATCACTAACATACTCGTAATAGACGATCCTAGCTGACAGCATAACACATACATGTTTATTGCCCAACTTGTATACATACAAGACAAAATTAGAAAACCACATATTATATATATATATATATATATATGGCATCAGTATTATGATCCTAGTGACATCGCAGTCATACTACTGTTACATGGCTATAGTGGTTGACCAGATGACTTAAAACAATTATTGATTTCTCCATGACTTCTTAAACAGCCTAAATGGCTATGCAGTTGTTCTGACTATTACCAAAGATATTTATCTAGTTGACAGAAAATTACAAACAATAATTGATTCAATCCACACACGTATACACACTTCCTTAAAACTAAGAAGATATTTTATTTGAGAAAGTATGTTTGTGTTAGCGCTTATGTGTGCATATTTGTGTAATTTGTGTGCATGCTTTAATGACTACACGTGCTTTTATTGGAGAATGCGTATTATTGTATGTGAGTGTTTTGTATGAGTGACTGAGTGAGGCCGATGAGTAATATCATTCTTGCGAAAACAGTTCCCCAGTATAAAAGGAAATTGCAATCCGAAGCAGAACACGGAATTGATAACAACCTTGACATCGGAACCCCGTCTGTAGTGAGTTCCATGGTGTCTTCTTTTTACCTTAAGGCCCCCTCGCGGCGTTAAAAATTAACTTCATTCACAATTTGCAAGAAACGTTGCTCGAGGTGTTATCTATATTGATCTGCGTTTTCTTTGGACCGTGATAAGATGAGGAGAACGGAACTCTACACAAGAAATATTTTTAAAGTTTGTATTAGATTTTTTAAAAATGTCGATGCATTTTTTTTTGGAGAGAGATGGCATCAGGCTGACTTGGCACGTTGTACACATGTTGGTCATTGTACAATGGGGGATTTCTGCCATCCTTCAAAAGTGTATGATGCACGAGTTTATCTAGAGACAGTGTGATATTTCTTGTGCGACTGATATTTCTTAGTGGGAGATATTTTTTTTACAACTATGATGTCTTAGTGGGAGATGCTTTCTTACAACTCACGTGTTTTAGTAGGAAATAGTTTTCTTACAACTGAGATTTCTTAATGAGGGATATTTTTCTCACAACTGAAATTTATTAGTGAGAGATATTTTACAACTGAGATGACTTATTGACAGATAATTTTCTTACAACTGAGATGTCTTAGTAAGAGATATTTTTCTTACAAATGAGATTTCTTAGTGAGAAATATTTTCTTACAATTGAGTTAACTTATTTATAGATATTTTTCTTACAACTGAGATTTCTTAGTGAGAGATATTTTTCTTACAACAGAGATTTATTAGTGAGAGAGATTTTTCTTACAACAGAGATTTATTAGTGAGAGATATTTTTCTTACAATAGAGATTTATTAGTGAGAGATATTTTTCTTACAACAGAGATTTATTAGTGAGAGATATATTTTACAATTGAGATGACTTATTGACAGATAATTTTCTTACAAATGAGATGTCTTAGTAAGAGATATTTTTCTTACAAATGAGATTTCTTAGTGAGAAATATTTTTCTTACAATTGAGTTAACTTATTTACAGATATTATTCTTACAACTGAGATTTATTAATGAGAGATATTTTTCTTACAACTGCGATTTCTTAGTGAGAAATATTTTTCTTACAATTGAGTTAACTTATTTACAGATATTATTCTTACAACTGAGATTTATTAATGAGAGATATTTTTCTTACAACTGCGATTTCTTAGAGAGAGATATTTTTCTTACAACCGAGATTTCATATTGCACATACGTTTACCGTGTACAGAAATTATGATCTGGCGACTTAACATATGTTTGTGAGTGAGTGATTGTGTGCTTGTTTTCAAACATATTTTATTTATTTAATTCGCCGTTTTCAGAGTAAAGCAATGTTTCATATTTTTACATGCATTCATCTTTCACAAGTGTGCATAGTCGTGGCCATTAATTAAAGAATGTTTTAATAATTATTAGATTATATCTGTAACAATTAAAAAAGTCCTCCGCAAAACCAATAAACATTAAAGATAAGATATATAGAAAAACCAACAAAAGTAGAACGCAAAAATACCATTCGTAGATATATTATCAAGCCTTCAATGAAATAAGTATACATGTGACAATAATCTATCTATCTATCTATCTATCTATCTATCTATCTATCTATCTATCTATCTATCTATCTATCTATCTATCTATCTATCTATCTATCTATCTATCTATCTATCTATCTATCTATCTATCTATCTATCTATCTATCTATCTATCTATCTATCTATCGATCGATCTAGCTATCTGCCTGTCTGTCTGTCTGATTGCCTGTCTGTCTTATCTATCTATCTATCTATCTAACTATCTATCTATCTATCTATCTATCTATCTATCTATCTATCTATCTATCTATCTATCTATCTATCTATCTATCTATCTATCTATCTGTCTGTCCGCCTGTCTGTCTTGTTTGGTTGTCTATCTATCTATCTATCTACCTATCTATCTATCTATCTATCTGTCTGTGTGTCTGCCTATCTATATATCTATCTATCTATACAGATATCGCTGAACAATAATATTATTCGAACAAATTCATAAATGCTAAAGTACACCATGTAACCCACAATAGGGAACACTGAGGTATTAAGCCACGCAGGCAAAGACTGCGAATTGGCTGAATTTAATAGGAGTGTTCCAGTTACAGATACGTACATAAGCAGTTTTCAGTTTAGCCAAGCTCACAAGGATTATGCTAATTTGAACACACGAAAGCATGCGAAATCCCCTTCTTCCATAACTTACCGCTCCACAGATGCCATGCATTTCTGAATCACAGAGACCACAAATGTGATCATTAGCATAACCAGCCCCAAACTGAATACCTTTATTTTTGTTTTATTCAAGACACACACACACCACCACCACCACCACCACGACCACCAGTGAATCCTTAAATTGTTTCAATCGCTTTTATTCTTAGTCGTCATATTAGAACATTTTTTTCTCACAGACCCACCAAGTATGACATTACAGAATTAGTAAATGCTGAATAATTTAATTTACAATATTAAGAACATTACTTTTGCTGAACATCACCAACATTGCTTTCGTCACCACTACAACCATTATCATAGAACAGTTAAAAGCATTCCACCACCACCATCATCACCTTCATCATCGTTGTATCCTAGTAACCATTAACATTATTGCAGTAATGATCATCACAATCAGGATCTTCTTCGCAGTCGACGACATCATTATCATCATAAGCAGCATCATCGTCGAAATAGTCAATACCCCAGTCACCATCATCATAATTTATCATCATCGTAGTGGTCAATTATATCATCGTCGTCATTATAAACACTAGCATTGTTATCAAAATAATTATCTTCATTGTAGTCATCATTATCATTGTAATTACTGTCATCAAAGTGTTCATCGTCTTAGTCATTATAATCTTCTTCATCATCAACATCACCATTTCGTTCATCGTAGTCATCAGCACTGCGCAAATAATTTCATCCACGCACGTGGACGATAGATACAAATGGATGGACACGTGCATACTGTTGCACACAAATCTGTCCATGCATGGGTGAAAAAAAAATCAAAACGTCGACCGATTCCATCCATTCCATTATAGAGCAGTTTAAAGCGAACGCTGTCAGAGCGTTCTTTGCTCTCCAGCTGTCAGCGTGACGAAAACGTACCGTATTTTCCCGAGCAATTTAAAACTTGTGCAGTAATCCCAAGTGTTTTCCTTATTAGCTTTGTTATAACAGGCTAGCGCCTCTCATTGACACAGCTCCTGTATGTTTTCACGCTTGA
The DNA here is from genome assembly GCA_028829895.1 of Sinotaia quadrata. NCBI lineage: Eukaryota > Metazoa > Mollusca > Gastropoda > Architaenioglossa > Viviparidae > Sinotaia > Sinotaia quadrata. The sequence continues at coordinate 64,624,942 of CM054180.1, read as the reverse complement.
AAACACATTTGCATAACTTGCTATACATCATTTTTGTTTGTTGCATCTGGTAGATGTTATCACAAAAGCATGTGACACACATTTTCTAGAGGTACTTTCACAATTCCATTTAATGTCTCGGTTTAAATTATGGGCATTGAGAAAATTATGTCTGTCTCGATTAAAATCACTGGCATTAGAAAGTTGTGTCTCAGTGCATGTCACTGGCATTAGAATGTTGTCTGTCTAGGTTAAGATCACTGGCATTAGAATGTTGTCTGTCTAGGTTAAGATCACTGGCATTAGAATGTTGTCTGTCTAGGTTAAGATCACTGGCATTAGAATGTTGTCTGTCTAGGTTAAGATCACTGGCATTAGAATGTTGTCTGTCTCGGTGCAGATCACTGGCACTTGATTGCCCAGCTAAATGAAGCACAGTGCCTACAGACTAAACTCATTTGAAAACAATATATTTCTTAAAAGTGTATTTGTGGCAGAGTAAATTTGCCTGTCCCTAATTCTAAACATAATTGTTACATAACCCCCTAAATGTCAACGTGACATGACCTTCGAGTACTGCGCATGATGATAATTTTGTAAGTACCAGATTTAAAATAACAACTCGGGTAATGAATATACTAGAACTTGTTGATGTAATCCAAACCAGTTCCAAGCAGATGAGTAGTTTTTCTAACTAATAGTTTCATACTAACTCATAACAGTTTCATCCAATGGGGATAGATTGAAACTTACCATGTTGAAGAAAGTTCTATATTCTAGTCACTTTCATTTTGAAGTAACTCAAGTCATGCCATAAAGGCGATCATTAGCTTATGGTAAGTTAACTGACTGATAAAGGAAGAATGGACTTAGAAATATTCGGAATGTGTTTGCTATTTATCTATGATTTGAATGTGACAATGCTTTATGTAATTGAACCATTATTTTTATGTTCACTAATTTGATTATGTTGTACATTATACTTGTGAATTTTAATGGATGCTATATTATTTATGCTGCATGTGTATCAGGCTAATGAATATTGTTGCAGGATTGGTAAGTTGAGAATGTTTGTAAGGGAGAAAGGACTTAGAGATAAAATATGTTTGAAAATTAGTGTCTGACTTTTGCAGAGGTGAGCATGCCTTTTGCTGTTTTGTAACCGTATATCCATTTCAGATTGTACTCTACCAGACCACACTGGTGTTCAGCATTGTCATCAAACTTATCAGTAAAAGTGCTCTTGAAAGTTGATTGTTGTGAATTCTGTTCAAGAGCCAATATGATGGAAATTGAGGCTTGAGTTTGATCTCAAGAAATCGCAAAGATTTTTTTAACATTCCTTCCGGTGTGTTTGGGTAGTGCAATGAAGATTCTAAAACTTTTATTTGATGTGCTTTGATAGCGCATATGAAAGACTCCACTAGCATATACATAAATGTCACTTCTGGTGTCGCTGCTGGTGTCAGTGCTAGGGTAACTGAATGAGTGTTTAACGTTTAATCAAACATTATTGTGAACTGATGTATGTGTCAAAGCTCTTTTGATTGTATTGGTATGTTATATATTTGATTGTTGATTTAATAAATTTATTAACCTTCTTGCACATATGTGTCTATTAAAACCTTATGTTGGAGTAATAGCGGGTGGTTGGGGGCTCGTTAAATATGAATCAAAGACGGATTTTTATTACTCCTTTAGTAAGAATTTTCCATCTGCAGAACATTATGCAACAGTAAAACGTCTTATCTTATTATTGTAAAGTGTAAAGTTTTATGACACCCTTATAACTCCCCTAAGTGAGAGACATGTTGGTCATAGAGAATTATTAATAACTATAAATTAAGATTTGATCACTTTATAATTAGTTTTGTGTTACTAAATAATAATCATAACGAGTGAAGGGTGCCCAGAGGTATCACAATATTTAACAACTATTTGCGCTGCGAATAAGAACATATATGAAGTGAACGCATGATTATAAATTAGATTTTAATGCATCTATGAACGCATGATTATAAATTAGATTTTCATGCATCTATAAACGCATGATTATAAATTAGATTTTAATGCATCTATGAACGCATGATTATAAATTAGATTTTAATGTATCTATAAATGCATGATTATAAATTAGATTTTCATGCATCTATAAACGCATGATTATAAATTAGATTTTAATGCATCTATGAACGCATGATTATAAATTATATTTTAATGCATCTATAAACGCATGATTATAAATTAGATTTTAATGCATCTATAAACGCATGATTATAAATTAGATTTTAATGCATCTATGAACGCATAGAAAATTCCTAGCATAGCCGTACGTAGTTCATTCAATGGAGATTGGCAGAAGACAGAAAGAAGAATGAAAATATAAACAAGAGATAATTTATGCGCACGTAGATGAAAAATGACGGTTGTATTTTGACGAGAAAGTGGCCATATTTTAGATCGGATTCTACTCAATCTTTGCGACATTTGCGAATGTGGTCATATCTTAGACTGGATTCTGTACAGAACTGACGACAAAACACCTTCACATGTTGCCGACTTTTAGACTGAATTCTAAGTTGACATGAGACTAATAGTATAATATCTACAACTGTCAATCATGAAACAACTTCTGACAATTCTTGCACCACATGTCAACGTGATCTGTCAGACCACAATCTATCACCTGTTTTCATTTAAACCATAATACAAAACAAACACCCTCCACTCAACTCTCATCTGTTAATTCTTAGCATGAATCGTAGCGTGCTAACTGCGTTTACTTCCATTGTAGAACACCTCAGCCCATGCCTGTGTTCATTCTTCGACAACACGTTCCAGTAGGAATGAGGACAATGACAGTGTATACCTATGCTCCATGATATAATCAGAATACGTTATATCTATCTTCAGCTTAAGAAAGAATGATTCAAGGTCGGAAGGCAATGGGTTGTGTACGTCTTCACTTTTGTTCAAAACAATAGAACGAGAGTACCATGCGAAAGTCGCCGCACAAATCTCCACAGTGAAATTAACTATTTTAGTCACAAGCTTGATGCACCACCAACAAATAATTTGTCTTAATGCACCACCAACAAATAATTTGTCTTCCTTAACCCTGAGGTGTTAACCCTTAAATGACTGTATTCCTTAGCCCTGTGGTGTTAACCCTTAAATGATTGTATTCCTTAGCCCTATGGTGTTAACCCTTAAATAATTGTATTCCTTAGCCCTGTGATTTCAGTTCATATCTATGATTCACTTCTTTATCTAAGATTCTATTTCTTATTTTTGATTTTATTTCTTTTCTATGACACTATTCCGTATATATTATTTTAGTCGTTTACTAGGAGTCAACAGCTTATATTTGTTTGGAACTAAAATACCAATGCCCTGTATCTGTTACCAGCGTGTTCTCTGACATGCCTTATCACAACTCTTGTGAAATACCTTTTTCCACTCTAAACATTTCCTCTGATTACTTTGAAAATATATCCGTACTTTCCTGAACTGCTAATCGATCATCTTACAGGTGCCATGTTACAGAATGAAAATGTGCAAAATGTTCTTTGTAGGTTTTGTCGACTGTCTGAGCGTTGGGGAAATAGCTCAGAGTGCTAGGATTATCATGGTTATGCAAAGCTTTCTTATCCCTTTCTATGTATTCTGTTTGAAGTACTAGAAGTGTTAAGTGCTCAGATACTGTTTACACTTCCACAGGTGTGCACAAAATAGTTCACCAAAAATAACGATTATGCCGAGATCATGAAAACCTCACTCCTGCAGAAGCCTAAAAAGCTCATTCACTAACCTACTTACTCACCTACTAACTAACCAACCTACCTACCTCACTCACTCACTCACTCACTCACTCACTCACTCACTCACTCACTCACTCACTCACTCACTCACTCACTCACTCACTCTTGCGTGCATATGTACAAAACAAAACTACTTCAGCCATATATATATAACTTGACAAAATTAACCCAGCCATACAAGCGTGCATGCAAACAGGTGCACGCATTAGACGGAAAACAGATGAAGTTGCGGTAAATGCTGATTTCTTTCACCCGACCACCTCGCTCCTCAAGTGTGAATTCGACCACTAGACCGTGAATAGGCATCGGCCTAATTCTAATACTCTGCCTGTTGCAGTTGGTGCACGAAGATATTTTTGTCACTAGCAGTAGCTCCAGACAGTAGAAGAAAGGAAAATAAAATCTAAAAACAGCACAACAAATTACCCCCCCCCCCCATCTTCACAAACCCATCTCCAACTTCACGCACATATCACTTGGGGGAAAAAGAAAGACATAAATAGGAAGGAAGCAAAGATAATTTTGTTGCTGCTCAAGAAAACACAGAATCGAAAGTTTATGTGAAGTTCTTCTTCTTGTACAAAGTGAAGAGCACACTCATGCATGCACGATTACACATACGCACAAACACACAGCACCAGGAATAAACCAGAGTGTAAAGAAGACAAAACGTGGAAGAAAAAAAGTAGCTAATTCCCGTTAAAAAAAGCTCAGATCCTAAATGGACACGCAGTCTGGAATTGATTTATACCTTACAACACATGGTGATATTTGAAATCGGAGATGAGGTCTAGGTCTCATTTACAGTCCTTGAATTAAAAAGAAATTGTAAAGAAAAGCAACATCCAGAGAGAGACTCAGACAACGAGTAATTACGGTCTTACACTCCTATCTAACATAGATTTTCATGGGCAAAACATTCCTTTTCGTCACAAACTTATAGTCACGCTGGATTTGACGTTTCCCGTCTCCAAACAGATCAGTATCTTATTACATATATAGCGTACAGTTTGTTTAATGGAGCACATGTACACGGATGCCTGTTAACCACAAATAGGAAGATTCGCTAATAACAGGTACAAGACTCGCCTAAAGCAGGCATATTACAAGACTCGCTAAGAACAGGCATATTACAAGACTCGCTAAGAACATATATATATATAAGAATCGCTAAGAACATGTATATATACGAGTCGCTAAGAACATGTATATATAAGAGTCGCTAAGAACATGTATATATAAGAGTCGCTAAGAACATGTATATATACGAGTCGCTAAGAACATGTATATATGAGTCGCTAAGAACAGGTATATATAAGAATCGCCCAGTGTCAATAAATGCCGCATATCACATGCATCCTGAAAGAATGATTACTGGAAACCTGTTAAAATGACTACTTGGACACATACATTCTGTGAAAGAATGATTGCTTGGACACATATTCTGTGAAAGAATGATTACTTGGACACATATATTCTGTGAAAGAATGATTACTTGGACACAAACATTCTGTCAAAGAATGATTACTTGGACACATACATTCTGTGAAAGAATGACTACTTGGACACATACATCCTGTTAAAGAATGACTACATAGACGCATACATTCTGTGAAGGAATGATTACTTCGACACATACATCCTGTGAAATAATGACTAGTTGGACACATACATCCTGTGAAAGAATGACTAGTTGGACACATACATCCTGTGAAATAATTAGTTGGACACATACATCCTGTGAAGGAATGACTAATTGGACACATACATCCTGTGAAATAATGACTAGTTGCACTCATACATCCTGTGAAGGAATGACTACATGGACACACACACACACAGCCAGTTAAATAATGACTACATGGACACATACAGCCAGTTAAATAATGACTTTTTGGACAAATACAACCTGTTAAAGAATGTCTACATGGATACATATAACCGATTATAGAAAATAACAGGTCGAGCAAGACGAACGAAACCAAATGACCGATTATAGAAAATAACAGGTCGAGCAAGACGAACGAAACCACATGACCGATTATAGAAAATAACAGGTCGAGCAAGACGAACGAAACCAAATGACCGATTATAGAAAATAACAGGTCGAGCAAGACGAACGAAACCAAATGACCGATTATAGAAAATAACAAGTCGAACAAGACGAACGAAACCAAATGACCGATTATAGAAAATAACAGATCGAGCAAGACGAACGAAACCAAATGACCGATTATATAGAAAATAACAGGTCGAGCAAGACGAACGAAACCAAATGACCGATTATAGAAAATAACAGGTCGAGAAAGACGAGAAACGACGATGAAATTATACTGGCAGAGTAACACGATATTATGCACACTGATTACATTAGTTTTGCACGAAAATGATGTCGATCGATATGATGCAATCGTAGATACATTTAATCATGGCAATTAATAGCTGCGTTCTAAAGACCACCTTGACCCCGCATGCTCACCACACAATGAGAACTACTCACTCACGCGTAATACCTACACTTAAACATGTTCATGCATGAATGCATACAAAATGTCATACGTGTATACACATGCACACGCTGCGCTAATGTAAAATGCACATAATCACACGTGTTAATACACAACGCACACACTCACACAGCTTGTTCGATTAGCAATTAGTCACAGTTGGTGGTAAATAAATAAAAATATGAATAACGGGTGGACGTGACAAAGCATAAATGCTGACACCTGGAAGGGGGTGAGGAGGTGGTTACGGACATCCACAGATGGATGTACGTCCCTCAGAACACAAAACACACGACGTATGTAGTATTATTAAGTTGAGTGCCCTATGCCTCCAAGAACTTATTGCTGTGCCACACACTCTCGATAGCCTATTGCTTTAACCGTTATGTACGATGCATTAATTTTCTCAGTAGCCCAGTGCTCCTCAGAGCTTATTGCTGTGGTCGTAACGTACAATGTATTAATTTTCTCAGTGTCCCCACGCTGCCCAGAACTTATTGCTGTGGCCAAACCATCCCATATATTTAATTAATCATTTTCTCACATTCTCAATAATTAAAAATTGATGTGTTGTAACCTATGATGCAATAGTTAGTTCAGCGTTGCATATTTTACATATTTGTTTTTAATGTGGCTGTAGCTACGATTTAGTAATTAGTACCAGTACCCCATATTTCCCAGAACGTATTGCTGTGATGGTACTTCGATATCTTATTGATGTGACAGTAATATCGATGCATTAATTAGTGCATTGCTCCATACTTCTGATGTTAATCGCTGTGATCGTAACGTACCGTGTGTTAAGCAATTAAGCGTCCCTTGCTCACGAAAAGTTATTTCTGTGGTCGTATCGTACTATGCACTAGTTAGTTAAGTCCCACAAATTTCTGACAGATTATTGATGCATTCGCAACGTCGATAAACAGATTAGTTCAGTATTCGTACGCTACAGTCCCTTTTTTAATGTGGCTGAAACGTACGATGCCTTAATTAGTATCAATGTCCCGTGCTTCCCAGAACGCATTACTGTTTCTGAGTCACACGCTGCTCATCCTTCCTATGCCGAGACAGATGCTGAGACACATGCCAGGACACATGCCGGAACATGCTGTTCAGATGTTGGGACAGATGCCGGGACACATACGCAGGAAGGAACCCGTAGCAAGGTACTATGCGATATTATTTTTTGAGAGTTTGGTAAAAGGAGGTTTTTATTTTAATAAGTCGCACGTTAGTGCAGTCTTCGAGTAGTTTAGATTGCCCCGCGAGTGATTCGAACACAGCATTGTCTTAACAAAATACTTTAGAAATAGTAGAATACTTTTGAAATCTCATAAAACTTTTGAAATCGTATAATACTTTTGAAATCTCATAAAACTTTTGAAATCGTATAATACTTTTGAAATCTCGTAAAACTTTTGAAATCGTATAATACTTTTGAAATCTCATAAAACTTTTGAAATCGTATAATACTTTTGAAATCTCATAAAACTTTTGAAATCGTATAATACTTTTGAAATCGTGTAATACTTTTGAAATCGTGTAATACTTTTGAAATCGTGTAATACTTTTGAAATCGCTTAATACTTTAGAAATAGCTTAATACTTTAGAAATAGTAAAATACTTTTGAAATCTCATAAAACTTTTGAAATCGTATAATACTTTTGAAATCGTATAATACTTTTGAAATCGCACAATACTTTTGAAATAGCATAATAGTGCACGAAATTGACACATTCACCGTACATCAAACACATAACATCTGCGTGCAAGAAAAGCAAAGAAATGAACAGTTGAACAGAAAATGGACAGAGAAATACCGTGACGTGCATACACTAGTGAAAACCAGCGCGACAAATAGATAAAGAAAAGGGACTAAGAAACACCCAGGTAAACAAGGCCACTACAGGTCAAACTAAACTAATAAACACACTACAAGAAGATTTTATATCCAACTAAATTAAAATTAAATTAAGTCAAGTCAAAATCAAAGCCAGCTTCAATCAGGTTCGTTTTTTTATAATGTCTTTTAACACGAGACATTTGATAAGTTGTGACATTTCTTGCACGCACGTGCGGTAGCTTTCCTTATGCACCTACGAAGGATAAAAAAAATTGCAATCCAAATAGAATCCGGATTGCTGACCCTGTTCTGTTAGACCACAACTACAGTCACTTTTTCGCTAGACAGTTAGAATTTCAAGACTACCAGAGCTAACACTCACGAGGAGTCTAAAATCTACAATCTCAGTCCCTGGCTAAATAACTAACAAGTCATTCTTAAATAACATCTGTAAATAGTTACTATCTAACAAATAGCATCTCCTCAAAACCGTTTTAAACTTTTTTACTTACCTAACAAATATCATTCCTACATGACAATGCTGATTTTTACTAACCTAACAAATATAATCCTTCAATAACAGTTGTTAATTTTTTTACTTACATAACAAACATTATCATTAACAACAGATGCTATTCATATTTACTTACCTAACAAATATCCATAAATAACACTTGTTAAGTTTTTATTAACCTAACAAAAATCATCCATAAGAACTTTTTAATTTTTACTTACCTAACAAATATTATCTCTAAATAACATTTACATTTTTTAAAACTTAATTACGAAATGCAATTTCTAAATAATAGTAGTTAATTTATACTTATCTAACAACTATTATCCCTAAATAACTTTGTTTTCTTACTTAATTAAGAAATAGATAACAGTTGTTAATTTTTACTTATCTAACAAATATTATCCCTAAATAACACTTTAAAAAGTAATTAACTTAATTAACAAAGGACGTATCTAAATAGCAGTTGTTAACCTTTACTTACCTAAAAAATATTATCCCTAAATTACTTTGTTTTCTTTATAACTTAATTAAGAAATATCATCTCTAAATAACAGTTATTAACTTTTACATACCTAACCAAAATCATCCCTAAATAATAGCTAATTAATTTTACTTATATAACATATATCACCCCTAAATAACAACTAATTAAGTTTACTAATATAACAGATATCATCCCTAAATAGCAACTAATTAAGTTTACTAATATAACATATATCACCCCTAAATAACAGCTAATTAAGTTTACTAATATAACATATATCATCCCTAAATAACAGCTAATTAAGTTTACTAATATAACATATATCACCCCTAAATAATAGCTAATTAAGTTTACTAATATAACATATATCATCCCTAAATAACAGCTAATTAAGTTTACTAATATAACATATATCACCCCTAAATAACAGCTAATTAAGTTTACTAATATAACATATATCATACCTAAAGAAGCGAAATTGTTTCAAACTAGTAATAATCATAAACTGAAATAATAGGTATTAATGGCTAACTAGTACTAACTGATGTCAATGTTTACTACCTAGAAAGTGTCAAATCTTAAAAAAAAAAAGACAGAAACAGAAAATGGCTACACACACACAAATATACTTTAACGGTACATGTACAAACATATCTAAATAACATATGTGAGTGGCTACAAACTAACAAACATATCTAAATAACATATGTGAGTGGCTATAAACTAACAAACATATCTAAATAACATATGTGAGTGGCTACAAACTAACAAATATATCTAAATAACATATGTGAGTGGCTATAAACTAACAAACATCCTACACAAGTACCTTCGCAAACCATCGAGCACTTAAATGTATTTAAAAATGATTTGCTAGTACTCTGCTATAGAATAATACAAATGTATTTAAAAATGATTTGTTAGTACTCTGCTATAGTGTCACAGTCTGATAAAAATGTCATGACTCCTTGACCCACTTGTTTGTTTTCAAGCATCAAAATTTGAAATTCCTTTGTTTAGAGTTCTCCCATGATACTTCAGTATCGAGAAGCTTCTAACAAAGAGGTCAGAGACATTATGTAACTTTAGGCCATTGTCTAAATTCTCGAACCAACTACATACCACGTGACCAGTCACGTGATGCGTCCTATACATTCTGATAAATAGGGGAACGCGTTTCTGTAGAGTCACTCCGAGAACCAGAAGCATTGATGTAGTACAGTACCGTCGCTTAATTCGTTGAGTCAGAGGACAGTCGACGAGATTGCTGAGATAACATTTCGACTTCTCACTAAAGGTACCACTTTTATTGATTGTATTTTGCATTCTTGAACTATGTATGTAATTTTTGTGCTATGTATTGCTACTGAGCTTAAGCACGGTTCGTTGATAAATGACAGAAACCTATAAGTTATTGTATATAAATCATTGTAACTCTTTTCCCATTGTAACTTTAATTTATATAACTTTAAATTCACTAGAGCCAGGAGTGCCTGAGCCCGACATGAATTTCTATTGTAATTCAAATTATTGCGTGTGAATTTTAGTGTAAATTGTAAAGCACTTTGCTTAGTTTGAATTGTCCCTTTGTATGAACTCTAAATTTTAACGTTATAAATATTTGGTAATTCATACGTCATGCTTGTTAAACGCAACAGGCGTGAGATTAAATTTTTGATCTAAATTGTAAACGACGTGTTATGTCGAATTTCTAGCCCGAACATTTAAAAACTAATCCTGCTTAGGTGGCGACCTTAAACGCAAGACGATTACGAAAACATTCTTGTTTTCAGGTCGGCTTTTTATCCTTGTTCTACAAAGCCCTGTTCAAGCTCTATGAGTGAGCTGAATCCACTATTGTCCTATTACCATATCGAGACAGTGCCGACGCGCAGGTTTGCACGTCTGTCTATACTTACCATTCCATTCAGCGTGATACTGAAAGACAGTTCCATTGTTATGCTGTATGCATCCTTGCTGAGGGAAGACAAGTGAGGTAGACTGGTCTGGACTGGATTCGAACACGTGGCTACTTTCACAAGCTAAGTCATTGCTTGGTGTACCGAAATCAAATGAACTTGTTACAAGGCAATTCTCTCGTTGACATTTAGCACGTTAAATAGTCGAGGCTTAGAATCAGACTTCACGCTCGTATTAACTATTTGTTAAATTGTTAAACTTATTAAATCTTATTTTTAATTGTTAATCCTCTTTGTAGTATATTTTTATGCATAATAGACCTATAGATATTCTTGGTTTGGATGGGGGCGAATGAGCTGAATGACATAACAAATGCATATTAATTTAGAGGAATTTAACGACTCCAAGCCAGCTTTGTACGAAAATTGTCAGTTTGTAAATCTGTTGTCCGCACTACACGACACATTTTTAAGTTAGTCAAATGATGATTTTGGCAACCAGTCTGTTTAGGTTAAACGAGAAGGAATTAATTTAAATAGTAAATTAAAGTTTCCATAATTTCCTAAACAGGGTCTCTAAATAAATACTGGAAACGTAACATATAGAATAATACAAATATTAAACGACAACACCCTTCAGTTACAGCAACATTTGTTGCGATTGATTCTTCATACTGAACACCTTTACTATGATAATACAATAAGTTTTATTTATCTAAAGAACCATTGCAAATTGCTGTCTTGGAAGGAACATATCAATATCAATATTAAAACAAACATACAACAAAACAAAATAAATATAAGCGCCATTCGAGTTAACCTAAGGAACCCATTTTGTTAAATATTGTAAAACCCTGTTCTAGATGGATAGTTGGCCACTATGGGACATGGAATAGAAACCCATAGTTTGTTAAAATATTGTAAAACCATGTTCTAGATGGATAGTTGGCCACTATGGGACATGGAATAGAAACCCATAGTTTGTTAAAATATTGTAAAACCATGTTCTAGATGGATAGTTGGCCACTATGGGACATGGAATAGAAACCCATATTTTGTTAAAATATTGTAAAACCATGTTCTAGATGGATAGTTGGCCACTATGGGACATGGAATAGAAACCCATATTTTGTTAAAATATTGTAAAACCATGTTCTAGATGGATAGTTGGCCACTATGGGACATGGAATAGAAACCCATATTTTGTTAAAATATTGTAAAACCATGTTCTAGATGGATAGTAGGCCACTATGGGACATGGAATAGAAACCCCTATTTTGTTAAAATATTGTAAAACCCTGTACTATATGGATAGTAGGCTACTATAGGACATGGAATAGAAACCCCTATTTTGTTAAAATATTGTAAAATCCTGTTCTAGATGGATAGTAGGCCACTATGGGACATGGAATAGAAACAAGTAAAAGTTACAGATTGGTGCATGGTAAAGAACATTACCATATGAAACGTAGCTATTTATGTCTGCGACTTAATGAAATAATTAATTTTTTCAAAATAGCTGAAGTCTGCTACCTAGTTGTAATATAACCAAATCTTAACACCAAAGAAATTTAAAGTGAGAAGTTTCCTTTTGATGTCTTAACAACAGTTTCCTCACTAGTGTAATGTACTGGAGTTGTCTACCCCATTTCCATCCCTCTTCCAATCGTCCGGTCAACACGGTAGGATTGTGAGGCCACAGTATCATGCCTGTCTTTGATGCACTTAATTTAGGGCAGTTAGACTATAGGGATTATAGGGATATCCAGAAGTATTGTTGACCCTTGACCCATTATTAGAATTTCTGGAAGTGCGCATAGAATGTAAACAAGACCAGCTGACCATTGACCGTGCATATTTTGTGAATGTTACTAACCAAATTATACAACAGAAATGGTTCAGAATAATAGACTCCCCACCCCCATACCGAAGTTTCTACTAATTCTATGTTGAATTGTACATAAAATCAAACGTGAGAAGTCTGGCTGTCGCTACCCTATACACACTGATATGCAGGAAACACAATGTTGACAGAATCGTGAGGTAAAGTGAAATACATTTAATTTCTCTTGCTGTAATTCTGGAACCATTTTCTAATTGTGAAAGAGCATTTCTTTCACTAAACGTTTGTGTAAAAGATTATTAACCATTTTATTTTCTCACATACTTTTCTTGTATGATTCTTTTGTTGAAGTTCGTTTCGTTCTGCTTAGATTTTAATTGCAAACGACTTTCTAGCATATTCATTCTTTAAGTGCAGTCTATTTCTAGTATATTAATTGTAGGTATTTGTCTAACTTTAGCAGATAAATTTTATTTTGATGTGTGTGTGTGTGTGTGTGTGTATAATATACCTATTTAGTTATATGACTATAATTCTAATAAGAAACACGATAACTGTTATTACTGATGAGTAAATATGGGTTATTTACTCGGATAATATTCTATGTACAAGTATCATGTACGTTTGTCTTGCATTTTATATGACACCTGCATATAGTATGGTCCAAAGAGTTTTATTGTTATCCACTGTGTTCAGGCACTGTGGACACAGTATAGAGTTCAGCAAATTGTACAACAAAGCAAATAAATACAGCATTAATAAGACTTAGCACTTAATGTGAGACTGTATATGGTTTGTATCGGTTTTGTGCTGGAGAACATTCTACTGTACTTAGTGTACAGAATTTGGCTCCTGTTTGGCTCAGTTCTGGTAAAAGCTGCTTGCTACTTTCCACACATGCGCTATGTTTGGATTCCAGCCTCGCCTCATCCTAGATCTAGCTGTCAGTCTCTCATCCCCGATCAGATATTCTGTCTAGGAAGAAATCCTCAATTTGATACTGTGGGTTTTAAAGTGTCTACCCCAGTGGAAGACAACATGCTGCAGAATCATCATTCCCTGTGGAAACGTGGCTTTAGCTGATGGAGCGAGTGAAGTAAATGTAAAACACGAACTCTACAGCTATAGTTACACGAATCCTACAGCTATAGTTACATGAACCCACATACAACACGCGAATAAACTACTTGAATCGAACCTCGTAAGAGACGGCTGCTAAGTAACTAAAAATGATCTCAGTAACTGACACACAGACATGCACGCGCGCACGCAAATGTACGAATAGCTTGAAACCTAATGAACAAATTTAACATTTTAAAACCCTTACGATGATCAGCGTACTACCGCATGTTGTGACCATTGTCCGAAATTCGCGAGATTAAAGGCGAGAAGAACCGTGACGCGAACAGACTATGTTAACATTTTCTTCTTCCTGATGGCAACCTCTTCACAATTTCAAGAAGAGTATGCATTTACTGCAGCGTAGTAAGAGGTCTCCCTCATGGGTCACACGGAGCGCGCACACCCGGCAGAAGACAATGCATCCGTTTTGATTGGCAAGCATTGCCAGAACGGAAGCAAATGATATCGCTCGGTTTGTTTTAAGCGTCGTGAACTCAGTAGGGCCTGAGCAATGAGGTTCAGTTCTGTAAAACGCATGAACCAAAAACATGGCCTGGGCAATGAGGTTCAGTTCTGTAAAACACATGAAACAAAAACATGGCCTGTGCAATGACACAACTCTATTTTGTAAACGTCACCAAGTGCATAATGATTTGTGCACACACTTTACTTGGTTTTGTAGATCTCCTGAACCAAAGGATTATTTATATAATGGCACACCTCGGCTTGGGAAATGTCACGAATCAAAGCGTGGCACGATTGCACAGCTCGATTTTGCAAACATCATGAACCCAAACACGGTTTGTGTAATGACGTTACACAGTTTTGTAAAAGAAATAAGGGTCTGTGAAATGTTGCTTTTGCAAACATCATGAACCCAAACACGGCTTGTACGGTAACACAATTCGGCTTGGCAAACGTCACGGACCTAAAGACGGCTTTCTGCAATGACAGCTCGGTTTTGCTAATGTCATGAAACACGACGTGGTATTGCAATGACGCTGATCATTTTCGCAAACATTATCAACCAAAACACGACCTGTGCAATGGCTGTTCGGTTTTTCAAACGTAATGAACTAGAATCCGATTTGCTCAATAATGACGCAGTTCGGCTTTGCAAACATCCGTGCACCAAAACACGGTCTGTACAATGATGACACTGCTCCGTTGTGTAATCATTATGGACTAAAACAGGGCATCTTCACTGACGCTGTTTGGTTTTATAGGCGCCATTAACACAAAAACAGGAGCGGAAGCAAGACAACTCTTAAAATGTTAAAAATATAAATACATTAACTGAGGCAAATTGAGATTTTTCTCAATATCTGACACTGAACCCAGTGAAGAATAAAATCAAGATTAGCACAATATTTTACACTGAACCCACTGAAGAAGCAAAATCAATGTGATCAAACAGTCGTACATTGAATGCGTACACTGAATCCGGCGAAGAAATTTAATCACTGTGAACAAACAGTTCATACATTGAATGCATACAGTGACTCAGGTGAAGAAATAAAATCAGTCTGAGCAAAATGATTATTCAGCGGCACAGAAAGGGTAAATGAAGCCAGGGGCAATGACGATGATCCGATGGGTCAAAGCCGGGGGAAGGGAGGATTCTTGGGATGGAACTAGTGCCCCTTCCTTCCATCTATTGACTTAGGGAGCGCTTTGAGCTCCTCCAGGGTGGCTCGGGGCAGAGCGCCGGCCGTGAACGATTTCCTTGTAATTTAACGCCATTTCTATCAGCTGTTCTGGTACCATAAAGATTCCCAGGCCCTTTGATATGTGAACCGTACCGTCCACATACTTCCTGGTAGTCCGCTACTGTCATCGAATTATTTTTGTAAATTTGAACTAAATACAGTTAATCACTGAAACAATATGAAGAAAAATGACGTGGAATCATTTCCTGCAAATATGAATTTGAACTCCGTTCATCAATGGAGCAATGTGAGACAAAATCGTCATGGAAACGTGTATGTTAAGGTTTTCTAATAAAGCCTGTGATGTATTCTAATATATATTTGCCAAACGTAATTGTCAAGAGATATTTTCTAATATCGAAAATAAGTTTTGGAAAAGGGAATTTTCAGAGAATCAAACAATCGAAAGTGCATGACGCGCTTAGTGTCAATCCAAGACCAAAAATACTTATTTTATCAAATAAGGACAAAACCCAACATACTTTAGCATGACCACTTGACTGAACCGGCAATCAAAACTGTCAATCAACTTAACATTTCACACACTCACACGCATTGAATGCATTGACAAGGATGCATAAAAGCACTTCGGCCAATATGACTAGCACTTTCTGCTTAGGCTTGACAGCAGTTAAAATCCCACTAATGTAGACTTCGGTTCGTACGTGTGCACTCACGTCTAGAAATGAAGCTTGACGCACACAAGTAAGTGTCTAGACTAATATTTTCGTCACTTAACTTACAAGCCGCGTTTTCAATAAAACAAAAGAACAAAGAATTGGAAGCTTCCTTCGAATCTTTCTGGCATTTAGTGCCTGCAGACGATAACATAATAGTATCAGTCGGCTTGGAGTGGTGGTGGTGGTGGTGAAGGGATGGTAAAGTCTGTGGGGAGAAATAAAAGGGTGTTATGGATTTGGTTATGCCAATATTCCGTACAGGTATTTCCTGATTCATTATCCTGTCGTGGGTTAGGCATGGGACGAGTCGTCCAGATAGCGCTTTATGCCTGGCTTAAGCGGCCATTGGCTGGAAGTTTCGCATCACCGGAATACGTGCAGACATTTCCGTATTTGTGGGGGATTGATTCGTGACGTGTTGATCGCGAAACTTGCTGTCTGACGGCGAAGTTCGTTACGACCGAAACTGGAAGTAGGTTCCTGGTATCATTATTTGGAATACGAAGGTCTTTTGATGAAGTCCGATGAACATAAGCCATTTCCCAAATAGTCAATAGAAAAATACTGTTTTCCGGAATTGCCTTTAGATTGCGAAATTTTTAAGTCCAACCAGGAGAAAGATTACATTTTCAGGTACAGTCAGCATGATATGCATAATTTTGTTTTCGGTACAATCATTAGGACATACAAAGTTCTGTAACACACAACAGTGAGAAAATAGAGTATTTCCATTACAGTCATCACAGCATGCAAAATGTTCCAGTACATTCAGTAAAAATATTATGCAGCAATCATGCAAGTCATTCTGGTGCAGTCAGTAGACATGTTTCTGTCGTGGACAGACGGATCATTTCCAGGCGGATCATTAGAACCTAAATAATTTTCCACTTCAGTAAGAATAGCACACAGCGATATTTTCCAGTACAGAGAAGAGAGCGCCACTCTTCCAGCACAGTCAGCAGCACACGCAACATTTTCCCAGTACAGCTAGAAATACACGCAACATTTTTCCAGCACAGCTAGAAATACACGCAACATTTTCTTTGCACAGCTAGAAATACACGCAACATTTTCTTAGCACAGTCAGAAATACACGCAGCATTTTCTTAGCACAGTCAGAAATACACGCAGCATTTTCTTAGCACAGTCAGAAATACACGCAGCATTTTCCTAGCACAGTCAACAACACGCGCAACATTTCCCCAACACAGTCAGCAGCACACGCAACATTTTCCCAGCACAGTCAGCAGACTATAAAATTATCGATTAAAGTACAGTCAGCATCGCTCGCAGTGTTTATCCAGCAGTGTTCTTAGTAGGTATTGAGCTTCGCTCAGATGACATAATGACTCCTGATTATTAATTTTCAGATAACTCACTTACGGGAGATGTCATTAAATCGAACATATTCCATACAGTTCAGTGTAGCTTATTGACATTTTTCCCGACCGGGCGAAAGAACGATATTATTATTTAATGTATGAAATAATTTGGTTGAAATGGAAAAAAGCAACTCTCTCTATTTATCTGTCTGTCTGTCTGTCTGTGTGTCTGTCTGTCTATCTATCTATCTGTCTGTCTGTATCTATATATATACAGAGAGAGAAAGAGAGAGAGAGAGAGAGATTGATATTAATGTAATCTGATGCAATGTTGAATTTTACGACATTATACTAATAATTACATCTCTCACATAGATTATCCGTCATTTCTATGTATGTATTTACGCTAATTCTTAGCATGTGAAAATGCCATGATTTGGTTTGATTTGAGTGATGGGCGCTTGAGTGTCCGTACGTTTTACGTCCTTAACGTATCTGATGATGCGAGTCTACATCAGCAAAACGTTTCACGATTGGTCCATAAATGTAAGTCCCCGGATGATAAGCTAGAGTCACAAGCTTCGTCCCAACTGATCGTTGTATCGCTTAACAGCATTCGCAACAAAATCGAACTGACATTCAGAAACGCTTTAAATCGCTTTGTAGGAAGCATTGTCTGCTGTTCTGTAACAAACTGACATTTTTACTCTTATTTTTATTAAGGATCGTATTTACAAGAAGAAATATTAAAACCCAGGAAACCAGATGAATGAAAGCACGCGTACAAAGGACATTCAGGCAATTAATCATCATTCATTACGAATCCTATTCATCAGTCATGAATAAATCATAATCAGCATTCATTAATTAATCCTAAATATATTTATTGTCCCGCTCGGCATTTTGTCTCATGAAAGCAATGGCCAACTGCAATTGCTTTAAAATTTCCATTGAAAATAATTGTAGTCGGAAGAGAAATTTTGAGATGGAAGCTGTATTTGCACCGTAAGCTCTGTTTCCACAATTCGTTACTACCCGAACACTAATTACCCCGATACAACTGCTATTTCAGTTAGAACATGGATCGAATGTGTTGACATTTTATTCCTTGTATCTCTAACGAAATTTAAAACATCTACGGGGGGAAATGTATTTGTTATAGGCTTAATAATTATACACTTGAATATTTTTATCTTTCTTTTTTATCGATGATCCAAATCACCATTTGCACCACAGGTATTACGTCAACTACTATTCATCCATTAAACTGTTTGCTAAGAAAAAATATTTAATAATAATAATAATAATAATAATAATAATAATGTTATTAGTACTAGTTACTAGTAGTAGCAGCCGAAAGAAGATATACAAGAGCTTACCAAATTTACAAATCTTACCAACAATACAAAATTGATCCTATTTCAATGACAAGGCGGGAAAATGCATCACAACGTTACAAAAATGTGCTGGCAGACCAATCGAAGGCAGAATCTTCAAGACTGCTTCCTGCCACTATTGCTATTCTGTAATACTCTAAATCCTCTCAGTCAAGTCATCAAGAGAACAAAGAGAACAGGAAAAAATCGGGGAAATTATTTATGGATTATCTCAAACTGCAAAGCACAGAAAAGAGGAATATTAATCAATAAATCGGGGCAATTATTTTTTATGGATGATCTCAAACTGCAAAGGGAATATTAATCAGTATTATAATTTGATTTTAAATCTCATGATCACTACATTCATATGAAATTAAGATTTGAGGAAGAATTATCATCCAGAAAGGAAAGATCGGACCCACAGATGTGAGATAATTTGACATTGGAAAATAGGAGCGGTGCAGCAGTCAAACAAATTTATACGTATTTTGAGTACACTTTAGCATGAAGTAAATATGCAGGCCGAAGTAAAGATCAAAGGTCAAACAAATTTATACGTATTTTGAGTACACTTTAGCATGAAGTAAATAAGCAGGCCGAAGTAAAGATCAAAGGTAAAAGGGGATATTAATAAAGAACGAGAAAAATCAAAACAATGTTAAGTGATATCACAAAAAAGAAGCCATTTAATTATTGCATAAATATTCAGAAAGTGGTCGGTATTTGTGAGCTATTTCTAAAGTTATTTGTTATATAAATTATTAAATGTCAAAGTGATCCGACCTTGAGCGCTGTTCGTGCTGCTATTTTTAATTGTCAAAGATGTAAGTAAACAAATCAATAAAAGAATTTGCTAGACTTGCTGATGTAATGTGGTTCATAGAAATAGTGATGTCAAATAATTGTATTTGCTATTTAATTGTTGATTTAATACATTTATTGTTAAATTGATTGACTCTCTTACAAATATTGATAACCTCATGTTGAAGAAGAAAGTGGGTCAATGGGGACTCGCTAAATATACATTAAAAGACGGATTTATCTTCTCCTTTAGTAAGAAGTTTTCCACTGCGAAAATATTGTGTGAGGGTAAATGTTTGTCTTTATGTTGTTAAGAGAGAAAACGTTTACAGTGCCCGCATATCCACCAACTGAGAGAGACGAGTGGTGTCTTCTGGAGAATTATTAATAACATAAATTAAGATTTTCATCACTTGTAATTAGTTATTGATGAATAATTTCTAATAAATATAATCATAACCATTAACTGGATGGCGTTGGCATCACAGGTTGTTATCGTGAGCTGTGGTGACTATTGAGAGTAGAAATTGCTATTGTGAGCTATGGTCGATATTTTATGACTAGTCGCTAATGTGAGTTATAGTCCATATTGTGACCTGTGGTCGATATTTTATGAGTAGTCGCTAATGTAAGTTATAGTTTATGTTGTGAGTTGTGGTCCTTTTTTAAGAGTAGTTGGTTACGTGAGTTATGATCGCCATAGTGAATTGCAGTCGCCTGTTAATGCTGTGAATTTTTTACTTGCGTAAGTTTCTAATCGCAATTATAAATCGTGGTCGCCTATTATTTAGTGATGGTGATCATCCTGAGTTGTGGTTGACCTTGAAAGTGGTGGTCGCTATTGTTTACGGATACTTTCGAGAGCCATTGTTTTGTGGTTATGTCCCCTGTTACTTTGTGATGTCTAATGTGAGTTGTGATAGTAAATGTGTTGTCGAGGTCTGCTATTTGTCACTGCTGATTATTGTGAGCTGTGGTCGTTATTGTGAACTGTGGTCTTATTGTGAGCTGTGGTCGTTATTGTGAACTGTGGTCGTTATTGTGAACTGTGGTCGTTATTGTGAACTGTGGTCGTTATTGTGAACTGTGGTCTTATTGTGAATTTTGGTCGTTATTGTGAATTTTGGTCGTTATTGTGAACTTTGGTCGTTATTGTGAACTTTGGTCGACATTTGATTGTGGTCGACTTCGCTATTTTCGTCTATAGTCTCCTCACTTTATTTCATCTAAAGTCTTCTAACTTTGCTATTTTCATCTAAAGTCTTCTAACTTTGCTATTTTCATCTAATGTCTTCTAACTTTGCTATTTTCATTTAAAGTCGTTCATCTTGCTATTTTCCTTTTAAAATCTCCACACGTTGCCTTTTCCATATAAAATCTCCCCCCTTTGCTATTTTGAACTAAAGCCTTGAGTATTAGAAAATAATAACTTTGTATTACTAGTCCGATAAGGTGAGAGTTAATCATAACATCAAGGATGTTACGGTTCGACAATACTGTGCAGTCAAGAGCAAGCAGAGAGCACGTGCTAACACCTGCACAAAAGTGCTGAGGTGCAAGCAGGTTTGATCGAAAAAAACCCAAATGATTAAGGAAAAATGTTTGTTTAAATCGTCACTCGTGATAAGAATCAAATAAGAAAACGATTGGCCATTTTATCATTTTGAAAAAAAATTATATAATTTTATAATTCTAAATTGTTTTCATACTTTGACTCAAGGATTTACACCTATTGTAAGGTTAGTCTTAAATGTGAACAAATATTTCCTAACAAGATGTCAATGATAATGATAGAAATTGATAGAAGAGGCAAGCTTAACTTTCCATGTTTCTGCATAAAGCTTAATCAAATGAGTTCATGCATGGATTTCATATATGCAAAATAAAGGAGACGTTTTTATTAATATATTATGTGGTGTAAGGTATTGAGTAATTTAAAATTTCACAAAACTAAACGATTTACTGTTAAGAATCAGTTGAAGAATACGGCTTGAAAATTATTTTTTTCTGAAGCTAGTTTAAGGCTAATCGCTTCTGAAATAAATGGAAGTGTGGCGGAGTAAATTTCCCTCTCACTATTTCTAAACTTAATTGTTATATAAGTTCTTAAATGTCAAAGTGACCCGACCTTGGGCACTCTTTGTGCTGATAATTTTAATTGTCAAAGATGGAAGTAAACACCACTCATCTATCTATCTATCTATCTATCTATCTATCTATCTATCTATCTATCTATCTATCTATCTATCTATCTATCTATCTATCTATCTATCTATCTATCTATCTACCTACCTACCTACCTACCTACCTACCTACCTACCTACCTACCTATCTATGTATCTATCTATCTATCTGTCTGTCTGTCTATCTATCTATCTATCTATCTATCTATCTATCTATCTATCTATCTATCTATCTATCTATCTATCTATCTATCTACCTACCTACCTACCTATCTCTCTCTATATATATACGTTTCCATCCACCACTTCATCTTTAGATACGTTCAACCATTCAGTTCTATAAAGTGAAAATATGATCTTACGAAAGAAAAAAATAACTACATTGAAACGTGTTTAATGCTTTGTCGTAAATTCACATTTTATATAGAAATATGAAAGTAATGAGAAATCACAGACATCGTGAAATGATGGCTTTCTATAACCTAATAAAACCAGTCTCACGATGTGTTTACTTTCCATATTCTTTCAATTTCTGTTACAATGAAAATT
Organism: Sinotaia quadrata; assembly: GCA_028829895.1. Classification (NCBI taxonomy): domain Eukaryota; kingdom Metazoa; phylum Mollusca; class Gastropoda; order Architaenioglossa; family Viviparidae; genus Sinotaia; species Sinotaia quadrata. The sequence continues at coordinate 64,602,283 of CM054180.1, read as the reverse complement.
TACCAAATCAATCAATTCTGTCTATTTCAGCACAATTTTATTTGCTCTGTGGCAATAGGTGTACTCATCAAAGTATCACTGACGCTAAGAAATTATCTGAAAAGCCGCAAATCTTTTGCTACTTTTTTCTTGCAGAGGTAAATGATGTTAAGGTGATGAAAGAAACATTTCCTCTGAACATCCTTTTCCGCCTTCACTTCCATCTTAACTAGGTCATCACGCTCTGACGTCAGAATAGGGAACTAACGGGAATTATGGCTAACCTTTTTTCAAATTCATGCTTATGGTTTCAAAATAGCGGCCATTTCCAGATAGATGTAACATTATTATGGTATATACCTGTAAACAACAGGACACATTTCTACATAATCATTATTTCTTTTGTTACACTTAGATTTTAAACTGTATTTCCACTTCTGCTTGCACCTGTTTTCAGCTGTTCGTACTTGTCGCAGTCTTTTGCACCTGTTCGCACTCGCTCGCATATTATAATCGGAACTGGGAAGTTTTATTTCGTTAGGTCTCCGTATAACATATACAAAAGTAAACACATTATTGCGAGAAATTGAGTGGATTTGTTTTCACATGCATTATTCAAAATTAACCTGTAACTTAAAACATAATGTGGGGTTTCAAATTGTATTTGCACCGATTATTCAACATTAAGCTTTGCAAATTGTTCAACATTCATACGAGAACTTTAAGGGCAACTCTCTATGAGTTATGGTACTGTGACACAACGCAACCCTAATTAATGGCTATTATTATTATTATTATTATTATTATTATTATTATTATTCATCCATAACTAATTATAAGTGATGAGAATCTTCATTTATGTTATTAATAATTCTCGAGAACACACCACTCGTCTCTCACACTTGGCAGACATGCGGGTGCTGTAATCGATTTCTTTCTTCCACAACATTTCTGTATGTGGAAAACATCTTACCAAAGGGAAGATAAATCCTTTTTAATCTATATTTAGCGAGCTCCCATCCAACCACTATCTTACAAAAAATATCATCATAAGGAGAGCCCAAGGTCGAGTCACTTTGACATTGGCAAGAAAGATAATTATTAAGTATATAACTAGGGACAGGCAAATTTACTGTATTGCAAAGAACAAAATCTTTTAGTCATCAAATCTTGCAAACAATGAAGATATCTGCTCTTAAAAGTCACACTTTTTCTGTTACCTACCCGATTAAATTAGATCGAAATCGCATGCACACCTTCAGCATTTATAACGTCTTAATCAGTACACATTGTTCTTAAACCGAAAAGTGAAATACTAATTGTCGTACTTTAACTTTCAAGCTGCTTTAAAGGCAAGTTACAAACATCATAACCACGAGTAAGAAACACGTTTATTAATCTACAGACGGAAAGCAATTCTATCTCACAATAGTAGTTTAAAAGTTTTCAAATAATCAGAAACATGGATATTAATCTCTGAGTCAACTACTGTAATATTCAAATAACATCTCTAGTAATGTAAGACTTAGGTAAGATAACAATTTGATCGATTTTGATAAGTTTGATTACATATGGTCAAAATCTGCAGCAATAACAACAAGAGTCTAAAAGAAAAATATTTAAAATATGATAGTATACCCAAAAGACAAACTAGACTCAACCTATGACGTAATAATTGCGAATAGCAAGAAAAAGGTTCATAAGTCTACAAACAGAGAAATACATCAACAGGATTAGACTCAAATTCTACTGACTTAATAACTAGAACACATGAGTGATATTCTCAGAATCCTAGGATGACAGACACAGAAAACATCACTAGATAATAATAAATAATAAGACAAAAAAAATAGTTAGGCACCAAATTCAAACTTAGAATGACAACAATGAATAATAAGAAAACAAAACATTTAGGCTCCATATACAAACTTAATAAGGCATTGATAAATAATAAGGCAACAAAAGAGTCAGGCTTCAATTTCAAACTTAGAAGGACACTGTTAAATAATAAGACAATACAGATAGGCTCGAGATCCCTTAAGACCAAACTTAGAAAGCCAATAATAAACCAGACTCCAAAGTGCATCGTCGTAACAAATACATCATGTGATCCACATGCTCAAAACATGACGTCAACTCAGAAAGACAATACCAAAATGTCAATAAGCTAACAATCGCACACTGCAAGCAAAAGACCGAAAACGTCAAAGACATCATATTCAAAAAATTAACAGTACAATGACATTTTTGCTAACGTCTCATTCACAATTATGTGCTTGGCACTCATATGTTTCAATCCCACGAAAACACTGACATTCATGTAACTGGCGATCATAAGATAATAAACGACAATCTAATAAATATTGTTATCGTTGATGATTATGGTCAAGGAAACCTTGGTTACATTCACGTTGTTGGCTTTCTCCGGAAAAGTGGGCGATATTTTTTAACACAAAAGCCGCTACTAATTTTGGATTCCAAGAAAGGATAACCATCCCCATGAATAGAGACACAAAAAGCAGCAACGAATGAAAATTATCCTCTTTTCTATTTCTTTTTTTTTTCTTTCTTCAAGCATCTATTCAGGGATAAGTGAAAGGTCACGGTCAAAGTATATTATCCATTTGTTAAAGTTGCAGCCGGTTGTGTCAGCAACGTATGGAGGTATTGCATAATATTCAGCATTAATTTACTTGGACTGTTCCCATTGGCCTTCATTTATTTTGTGGAAATGCGAATCCAAATAATAAAGTTTTATAATTGATTTTAAAAAATTAGTGGGGGCGGCCACGCATGTTAAATTTAAGCAGTCGTAAATATATATTTTTTTCAAGTTTAAATGTGCTCAACACAAAATACGTAAAAGAATCGACGGTAAAGTACGAATGCTTAATTTTTTTTGGTTGTATAAAAATGCGCAATATTATGCATACTTATTTCAGGATGAAGAATGTACTTATATCTGGGTACGAAGGCTGGTTTAGTACCTGTCGGTGTAACGATGTAGAGTGAATTGCCTATTAAAAATACTCCATTTAACTTTTTAAATTGACCTTTTATTTTCAATTTCTTTATTTATCCTTTTTATCTACAGTATTGGGTTTAAAGTAAAATTTGCAACAAATGAGACTCGTATGTCAGGGCCAATAGTCTGCAGATGTGACAGAACAATATAGAGTTCTAAATATAGTAAGAATTTGTTAAAATATTGATAGTCTTGTTTATCGTAGTACGTTCGTTAAAATCATTTTATACTAGTACTTCTGCTAAAAGAAATATTTTATAGTAGCACAATAGCAATTCCGTTGTGGTGTCGAAAAGAGCATTGCCTTAGTTAATGTGTCTGGCTATTACAGTAACACTTTTTCACACTTGTTTACGATCCAGGGGTCTGGAATTAATAATATTTATAATAATGTAATTTTTCTGTTGCTCTCATGTGCAAGCCAGGGGTCAAATATTAGCATTCATATTTTTATTGATATATTTCTTTCTTTCGCTGTCGTTTGCGATTCGGGTGTTGACATTTCAGAAAGCAGATTCATTTGAATCTATTTATACATATTAGTGAGACTAGAAATTTCAATTTGCTACATGCACATTATGAACTGTTGTATTTTCACTGTTTACCATTTGTTTTGCACATTTATTACAAGATTAAAAATCTAGCTCTGTGTGTGTGGCTCTCTGCATGATGTCTCTTTCAGTGGAGAAAGCTATGTTCCAGCCATTGTCTGTAACAACATGGATGTTCTTGACATTTAGTGTTTACGGGGAAACAGAGGAAATGAGCTAGGGAAAGATAATTTCACCTATTATTTAAGGGGAAAGGGGAAAGAACCGAAGGTTTGGATAATTAAATATAGAAGAAATTCGTAATTGGTTGTGGCCGAAAAACAAAAAATAAAATAATGTGATATAATTGATTTTGTATCGCAGGTCTACAGTTCTCTAGGGTTAAGGTATTCGAAAATGTTGTGTAAGAAAAAATATATTAATTAAACATTATTAAAATGTGCAAAATTATACATATATTTATAAACGTTTAATATAGAACTTACTTTATTGTACCTCTTAGTGTTTAGAGTTGGCTCGTCAGTACGTTACTGTATATTTTATGGTAGTCAGTCTGTACACTGCCAAGTTTTAGAGTTGGTTTATCTGTACACACAGTGTTTCAGAGTTGGTGAATGTGTTCACCACACTGTTTTAGATTACGGCTTGCTGTGCTGTACAATGTTTTAGATTACGGCTTTCTGTGCGGTACAGTGTTTTAGATTACGGCTTTCTGTGCTGTACAGTGTTTTAGATTACGGCTTTCTGTGCTGTACAGTATTTTAGATTACGGCTTTCTGTGCTGTACACTGTTTGGAAATAGCTCTGTCTGTATCATACATTTCGAGTTGTTTTTTCGGTACTATAGTGTTTTAGTGTTGGTCATCTTGCAAGAAATGTTGTACAGAGCTGATCTTTCTGTATTATACATTGTTAGAGTGTTCTGCATGAAATATTTAGAGCTGATATGTCTGAACCACATAGTTCTTTAGAACTGTCCTTTGTACTATACACTATTTAGAACAAATCTGTCCGTACCAATGTGTTTGTTAGAGTTGATCTATCTACAAAGTACAGTGATGTAAAGTTGGTCTTCCTGTACTATATAGTGTTTCAGAATTAGTTACTTTATACGATACTGTTTATAATTGGACTGTTTATACAGAGACTTTTAGAATTATTTTTTTCTGTATCATATAGTATGTGTTCTAGAGCTGGATTTTCTGTATCATACAGCGTGTCTAGTTGGCCTTTCTGTACCATATAGTAGTGTAAGTTCTAGAGTAGGATTTTCTGTATCATATAGTATGTGTTCTAGAGCTGGATTTTCTGTATCATACAGCGTGTCTAGTTGGCCTTTCTGTACCATATAGTAGTGTAAGTTCTAGAGTAGGATTTTCTGTACCATATAGTATGTGTTCTAGAGCTGGATTTTCTGTATCGTACAGCGTGTCTAGTTGGCCTTTCTGTACCATATAGTAGTGTAAGTTCTAGAGTAGGATTTTCTGTACCATACAGTGTGTTAAGAGTTGACCTTTCTGTATCATATAATGTAAGTTCTAGAGTTGGACTTTCAGTACCATACATTGTGTCTAGTTGGCCTTTCTGTACCATATAGTAGTGTAAGTTCTAGAGTTGGATTTTCTCATACTGAGCTTTATGTTGTATGATGGGGAAATGTTCCCACATATATATTTTATATAAATTTTCATTTTGTGGAATGAGTGCGTATTGCGTCCTGTTTACAGAGAAGGGAAGCCCTGAAACGAATGAGAGACATGTGGGATAGATTTAGGGACTGGTGTTTGATGTCTGCGGTGTTTGAAGTCTGCGAGCGAGGCGGTCAGCGTGTGGTCAGTGTGTACGCTTAGCGGGTGGTTAGAGTTGTTAGAGGGACATAAATCATCTTAGAGCTAATGAATTGAACAGGTCAGAAGCTGGTCTAAGCTGGATAATAAAAACCACAGTGAAAATGTTATCTTCACTACTTCCTGAAAAATCGTCTGAGGGTGACGACTGAAAGGGTAGTCCGCCCAAAGCAACACTGGGTCGTATATGAGAGAAGAAAACCCTGGCTATATAGGTAAAAGCGTCTTTGTATTTGTGTGAATGGTTAAGTTTTATTAGGATGTTATATACTATGTTTTATTTTGAAATGTTAATATTCTTCCTTTCAGAGGCCTATGCCAAACTTAGTAATTATTAATCGAGCACTGGACTGGACACTTAGGCTTTGCAATTGTTTGTGTTGCAGGGTGTTTTTCTTTTTATTGTGTATTCTCGGCTGCTCGTTTTTAGCTGCCTGTTGTTTGCCTGTGTGGCTGTGCCTGTGTGGCCGTTCTACTTGTCCCGGCTGAATTGGGACGTGCCGATCGATTGACTGGAAAAATTCAAGACTGATGTCATTTCAATACACAAGCTAAGTTCCTATCCGGAACGTGACTCTAGTACGATGAACTGGCTAAGGATGAACTTAATTTTCTAAATCTTGTTAACTTTCTTTTATTAAATTTCTTGTTATTATTTTAAAACGCGTGTTTGTTAGTTCTATCGTTATTTCGTAGTTCAAGTGATAATGTAATGAGTACGTCTTGTCCTCTGTTCGTTAATTGTAATCATTATATATATATTATTCATAAACATTAAATCTCAGCTGAATCTGAGTTGGGGGCGGAGCCAAATTAGCGACGTACCAGTATATCAGCGTAACAGTTGCAGATATACATATTTAACCAGTGACCCATGCTCTGCACCGGCACTTGTAGATGTCTTGTATCATAGCTAATTACAAATAGTTGGTATAAGTCATTATTACAAAGTCACCCCAGAGTATAGCGGCGACACTTTAGAGTTGGCCTTTCGGTATCATATAGAGTGTGTTCTAGAGATGACCTTTCAGTACCAAACAGTGTTTCAGAATTGACCTTAATGAAACGTACAGTGCCTTAGAAGTGGTCCTTCTGAACTCTAAAGGGTTTTAGACCGGATTTTACCTTAGCACCCCACTGTATTTTAAAGCTGATCTACTTATACAATACAGTACATATTAAATGTGTTCAGTCTGTATAGCTACCGTGAATATTATACATGGCCAGCCTGTACCATATAGATTTAATTAGTCTGTAGCATAAGAATATTTTGGAAATGGTCATTCGTTTTTGTGCACCGGCTGCGAAACTGATGTCATGCGTCACAGTCATCTCTCTAATAGCATGCGGCTGCAGCCGGCCGGAGACGCAGAAAGCAATTAGACTTCACCTGGCAGACACATAAGTGACTACAAGAGTTTCTCGCTCCCCAGTCACAGCCTGGTCAGAAATAGAAATAAAATGAAGTAGGAAATTAGTCTGTATGTTTAGGTGACTGTTACCAAATAACAGAATAATCAAGACCAACCCGCAGTGATCGGAATAGCATCAGACACATTAGAGACACATTATGCAGTTGTGATGTATAAGATTAATTCACACACACAAACACACACACACACACACACACACACACACACACACACCACACCACACCACCACCACCACCACACCACACTATTGACCATGTAAACAATAATGCACATATGTACCTGGTTATATCTATATACAGAGACTTAATTGGTTCGTGGTGTAAGATCTTAACACCAAGAATAAATCTGTGTATGTGGACGATTTTTTTCCCATCTGGAAGTCTGAAAGCTTCCGAAACCGATCTTGAACCTTAACCCGTTGACCGTCCATGGTACACAGGCTGTACCACAAAACGGATCACTATTTATAGTTACACTATTCATACAAAACAACCAATCAGTTACTTTTTAAATTCCTTAACACATTTCTTAATACAGAGTATTTTGAATTTTTTAAAATCACTTTATAAATAAGTATTTTTTATATTTTAGTACACTGACCCATTCCATTATCACTACCGAAAACTCAGTACAGAATGACCCCTTAATTAAGTTCTAAATGACAAAATGTCTATGTTTAAAACTACCTAATTTGCGTATTATACGGGAACAATTTTCAATGTTCTGAATATCCAAATGTCTTTTTTTGAATTGCTTATTTTGCCTGTTCTGAGACAACAATATTCTACATTTTCACTGATCAAATGTCTATCTTTCAGGGAAAATGTTATCTATGTTCTGAGCGACCTACGAATCTATGTTCTCAGTGTCCGAGATGTCTGTGTTTTGAGCGAATGGTTTTCTATGCTCCAAGCGATCACTTGTATCAGTTCTCATTGATTGTTTACTTTCTGAGCGCCCAATTATCTGCACTCTTCAAACACAGCTGTCTTTGATTGGGGTCCTTTTTTGTTTTGCCAAGATAGATAAGGAATTTAAAGATGTCACGTACCGCGGGCTGACGGGCTACGTAGAGAGAACGCTCGTTTAAGACAAAAAATTTTCCTAGCAGGACACAGACTAAGTGAAACCTTCCGGAATCTTCAACCTGACAAATGTTATCGTTTGTAATGTAATATATTATAACGCCACAAGCTGTATTAACCCCCGCCACCAAGCCCTTCAAGATACTAGATTTTGAAAAAAACGTAAATAATGATTCGTATAATTTCCATTGCAACACCCAACCCCTTCTTCACCTTCAAGCCTCAAATTATTTTCACTGCATTTCTTTTTCAGCCACTTTTCGTGACTGGTGAACGCGTTAGTCTCGACAACAATGCATCGGAGGGGGCGGGGGAGGAAGGGAAGGGGAGTACACTGCTTACTGGACTGCAGCAACCTGATATAAAGAACCCAAAATATACTATTCAGGAGAAAATAAAAATCGCTCGGAAAATGTATCAAATATTTTGTACTGCTTGTCACTTAGAAGAAGTGTTTGGATTTTTTAGGGGCTTTTTATTTTACATACTTGATATTAGTTTTCCTTTCAATTGTTTTTCATGAAAGTTTATATTTTCAACAATACATATATAAGAAAACAATCCTTTTTTCAAACATGAAGGAAAACAAAAAAAAAATATTCAGTTGTATTCAGAGTTAAGAGACTGCAATCCGCCCCCCCCCTCCTTTTCCAAAAATGTGACATGCGTCTGCAAGTTTATTAAATTTGGGATGATATTCCCCCACCCCTTTTATTTTTCTAAAAATGAGGTAAAGTGCTTGCTGAATGAACCAAATATGCACCACACACAAACACTCACGCACACACACTCGCTCGCATACTCACCATATACCAGGTACATACTCAAAAGCACACTCGCTCGCATACTTAATACATACTATGGAATTGCAAACACATACACTGTACCACACACTTACACTGTACCGCACACTTACATACATGAAAACCGTAGGCGTACACACCCTTACTCAATTATACAAACACTCGCATAAAGACACACATATGCAACCATACACTACACATAGCACACACATGCTCACAAAAGCATATACGAATTACCACACACATAGAAACACAATAGCAGGCATACACGCGCCACATATCCTGGACATACACACGTTAATACACACACACACACACACACACACCCCTAAACGCACACTCGCATGCATATAGTCACCACACGAACACGCGCACACGTTCATTCATGATACCCAGAATTAAACCCATGAATTCTCAGAGGTGCTAAACTAAACATTAAGCAGAACCACATCGAACGCACTGCCATGCACTTGGCGACCCAATACACACCAAACTGCACTGATCTCCTCTGACGTTCTATTTTTTTGTTTGTCTTGTGCACTCCATCACCCTGCTGGACATAATCGATGACGTCAGATGAGTTTGAAAACATTAATTTCGACGGTTGGTAGAGTCCAGGAGATAATGAAAACTTCGATGTTATCTTAATGTGAACCGTCTGTCGCCCTCCCCCCCCAATCTACTCCCCCTTACTTCCCAGACACACCTACACGCAAACACACACAACACAAATGGACTTAATGGATTGGACATTGGACAATGCAATTTTCCATTTTGTCTAAATCTGCTGCTTTTGATTCTTGAAGTCTGTGGCACGTGAATCACACAAACAACTCATCCACCAAGGTCTAACTATAATACGTGTTAGTTAAAATGATTACCGATCCACCCACATAGACACACACACACACCTACATATTCTCAGTCTCGCTTTCTTTCTATCAAACACACACATACACACACACACACACGTAGGCACGCACGCACGCACGCACGCACACACACACACACACACACACACACACACACATGATTACCAAACACTTTATCTGTTCAGCATTTCTTGTGCATTTCATCTGGCGACGAAGCAAAATGGATTCATCTACCACCGTCTACCTATTCCATCACTCATGTCATTCTCGTGATTTCTCGCTTCACCTGCAGAAAAACAAATGTTTTCAACTTCAGCATTTTGCTATTTAAAGAACTTTTTCTAACTATTCTAAAGCCAAGTTTTTGTATCACAAATAATTTTGAAACGGAAGAAAAAAATAAATGTCGTTAGAAGTTATACTATACTATACTATACTATACTATACTGACATCAAAGTGATTGCGCAATGTTAAAGGCGAAAAGTGTGGTGTTCTCTCTAGCAACATAAACCTCTACATTTTGTTTTGAAGGAATGAAGATATAAACATCAGCGTACATTTGTTATAGTTTAAGAAAAACCCACATACTTCTATTTCATCTAAATATTTCCACACAAGACTGAAGTGATACAAATGAATACAGCATGCGATGTTTTTATTCGAATATTATTTTCCATAACGCTTCGAAATACTTACTAAAACATCTTTTGTAGAAATACTCACACAAACGCAGACATCCACAAACATAAACATGCGCGCACGCATACACACACAATAACACTCTCTATCTCTCTCTCTTACGACTAGGAATTAAATAAGTGAACCCTAACAACGTGGCAAATTTAAATTTATACCTGTAACTTAGAATTATCTTGTTTTAAGCTTAACTTAGATTACAACCGCTTTCCAAGAACGCGCTGACATCCGCAAGCCCTTAAGTCTGTAAGTATTTTCTAAAGCGTTGTCTAAACAGCCCAGATATATTTAACACTCATTACATCTTCCATCTGCTTGTTAAAACCTGCGCTCTGTAGTAAGAACACCTTTTGAAAACAGTCGTATTTGTGTAAGCTGTATTGGATTTCATCTTACAAATGAATGTTTTTGCGTTACAATGCGTCATGTCAATAGTTACTTCATTATGGGGTCATATTTCTCTTGGACATGACACCTGCACAAATTAACATTAATTGAAGTGTTTGCATTTGATCATTTTCTGGGACCATGATGCTGTGTCTAAATTTTACCTGACAGTTTTTTGCAATGTGTCCATAGCTGCATTTAACTGGGAGAAGATCAAACTTATTTTATTAATGACTTGATATTTCACCTCGATATTGTGGGCAGCAATAACATTTAAGCGATATTTTTACCTGAACGGTTTAGGTACGATAACAGTATTTAACTTATATTTTACCTGCTCAGTGTGAGAAAACTAACAATGGTTGTACCTATCTGACAGTGAGAATCAGGTGATGTTTTGCAAGTTAAATATGAAGTTATTAATTTTATTTTGCCAATTCTTTCTATCCCCGTAATCAGTAAGCTAAGGGATTAACTCTTTTTTAACTTTTGAATTCGCTGAGAAAGACGACATTATAAGGACTTGAATGAAAATGTCAATTTTCGACTTAATTTATAGTCACAAGAAAAGAACGATTTTAAATATGGGTTGTTTGGCAAATTCCCAATTGTCATGAACTCATCCTTTAAATTTTTCCAAGTTGAAAATCATCATAATGTTAAGAAACAGTTTGCAACGAGTGTGTGCAGGTTGAGGGATGGTGAGTTTGGCATTTTGGGGGTATAGGTGAAAGCTGGTAGGGTGTTGAAAGAAAAAAACCAAATAGCAATACCACGAAATATAAAGAAATAGGCTTGTCTGTGACATTATCTAACGAGACAGTTTTCATTCTACCGCCTTATAGCAAATGTAGGTCAAGTCCTGTACCGGCCTACCTGGCCCCATCTATAGGTGGCCAAATGAGTTGTTTCCTTTTTGTCATAATCTCTCATTAGTGTTTTCCTTCGAAAAATTCGTGGAGATGGATTGGTTAATTAAGCGTCAGGTGCGAAGCGCTAGATTACGACACGAGCGAGTGCGGGAGCAGTCCTGTATCTAAATTGGAATCCAGGGAATGAAACAAACCCGAAAGAGAAAACATTCCTCAGTATTTCCTCAAACTTCATCCCTCCAATCACCCATTTATCAGTCTAAATATACCTGCTCGTACTTATGTTTGGCTATCTATCAGTTTGTCCATTCATTTCTTTATCGTTCGCTTATCAGTCAAACTCTCCATCCATCCTTTGCTCAACCAATCCATCCATCCATCCATCCATTTGTCTATCAGTCTGATATTTCTATTCATTTATCTCTTTGTCATCGATCTCTTCAATTATCTGACTAAAATCTTATTCAGCCATCTGTATTTTCATCAGTTTTCCATTCTATTCATCTATTTCAATTTTCATCTATAAATATGTCCACTGACAGTTGAAACAACCATTCATCTGTCTTTTCATTTATCCATTCGTCATGGATATACTCAGTATTGTCACATTCATGATATTTGACCACAACATATAAAATGATTTAAATTAGATGCAATCTGAGAAATGTTCAATAGTCGTAATTGCTGTAATGATGATAGTATCAATAAATATAACCCTCATTCCAGAAATATTTATGTCGAAAATACATATGTAGGTAATAGTTGAATATTTAGCTTGTTGCTTCGTTCGTTAAATAGTTACATAGCTTAAAAATTAGTTTTTCCTGTCAGCGAAATAATTTAGAAATAAAACCAATATTTACTTCAATGAAGGACGTCATTAGGAAAATAAGGAAAAGGAAAGACCCGAAAATAATAAAGAATAGAAATAACGAGAAGAAAGAAGAGGTTAATTGGGAGAGGGAGAAAGAGAGAAGGAGAGAGAGAGGGAGAGAGAGGGAGAGTGGGAGAGTATCAACAATCTCGGGATGACGTGGAAGATAGCATTATGACAAAGAAACGTACATTTCGTCATCTCAAAATAGAAAACATGAGAAAAATGTACATCTGTAAGATAATATTATACAGTGGTCAGTTTCGATTAAATATAATGATTGCCATGCTACCACAGTAATTGAAAAACAAACTCAAACTTAGTCATTCTCACTAATACTTACAATCTAATATATCATCATAACTGTAGTGTTTTTACAGCACGAATTGAATAATTGTACGTGTTAGGTGTAGTGTTATTACAACACGAATTGAATAAGTGTACGTGTTAATTGTAGTGTTATTACAACACGAATTGAATAAGTGTACGTGTTAATTGTAGTGTTATTACAACACGAATTGAATAATTGTACGTGTTAATTGTAGTGTTATTACAACACGAATTGAATAATTGTACGTGTTAATTGTAGTGTTATTACAACACGAATTGAATAATTATACGTGTTAATTGTTGTGTTATTACAACACGAATTGAATAATTATACGTGTTAATTGTAGTGTTATTACAACACGAATTGAATAATTGTACGTGTTTAACAGTATCGAACTACTAATTCCGTTAATATTTTAAACAAACAAAGAAACACACAAGCAAACAAGCAAGCAAATGAACAAACAAATAAATCATACAAACAAACAACCTCACTCCTCTTTCTAAGGTTAAAGCAAGAGAGAAAAATACCTACCCATTATATTAATATTTTCGAAGATAGTGGCTTTTCTATAAGCAAAATAAAAATAAATTGATCAGGCCAACAAATTGAAGATTTAACCCATCTACCACCTAAAAATATGTATAAAAATAACCCGCAGATCTACGATAAGCAATTTAGCGCGATTCCTTAATCAAAATAAGCAAAGACCACGTGATCTGAGGAAAGATAAACAGACGTAATGCTACAAAGCAAATATTACTTTTGCCCTGAACAATAAGCTTAACGCATGTCTGCATTCTCAGCTGCCTGTGTATGCATATTCGAGAGCCGCTCTTGTGCCCTGTGTTGGTTTTGCATTATTTGTCATGTGGTACAAAAAAGGCAATAATAAAGACAATAATGTCAATACTAACATTTACCTGAGTGTATTCCCTGCGCAATATATATTTTTTTTAATGTGCGAATAAACGAAAACAGCTTGCAGATTGAATTAAACCACTTATGTTTGTGAAAACACCCAGTAACAAGAAATGATTGCTGCCTCCCTTGGTATTACAAATACTTGTTATTTCTTCCCATGTAAACAGTCGATAACAGCTGATGTCCTTCTGCAAGTTCGTACTAGGTCTGGTTTTGGACATGGATAAGCGATGTGCTAGATGACTTTCATTCAACAAAGCAAGCAAACTGACTGTAAAATTCAAAGCACTTCGCCATACTACGTTTATATAAAATGAAAACTATTAAACATAAAGTTAAATACAAACTCTATATAGTGAGGGTAAACGCAAATAAAGTCTGAATGCAAAGGTTAAAATGGAAAACGATCGATTCTGTAAATGTGAATAAAGGGATCCGTTACGCGAAAGTGGAAAAAGTCTTATTGTAATAAAGTGGAAAAGGATCTGTTGTATGAAAGTGGAAAAGAAGCTGATGCATGAAAGTGGAAAAGTACTAATTGTATGAAAGTAGAAAAGGGGCTGATGTATGAAAGTGGAAAAGGAACTGATGTATGAAAGTGGAAAAGGACTTATTGTATGAAAGTGGAAAAGGAGCTGATGTATGAAAGTGGAAAAGGAACATGTATGAAAGTGGAAAAGGAACATGTATGAAAGTGGAAAAGGGGCTGATGTATGAAAGTGCGAAGCGTTTGTTATGAGAAAGTTAAATTAAGATCTCTTAGGCGTTAGAGAAAGTGAGATGTGTTATGTGAAAAGAGCATCTCCTAAGGCCCTAAGCGATAGTGCAAGTATTACACGTTTTGTTAACAAAAGTGAAAGAAAAACGGCTCCTTGAAATTGAAAATAAATTCTATTACGTGAATGAGAAAGAGATTGACAATGTGAAAGCGAACCTAGTTATGTAAAATGAAAGTTTAAAAAAAAGAAACTTTCAAGCAAACAAAATCTGCAACGTGAAAGTGAAAAGTGATCTGGTATAGGAAAATGAGATTAATAATTTTCCAGAAGACACTAATCGTCTCTCTCACTTGGCAGATATGCGGGCGCTGTAAACTTTTTTTTTTTATCTGCCACACCATTAAAGATAAAACATTTATCATCACAATATTTCCATAGGTGGAAAACGTCTTACCAAAGGAAAAGATAAATCCGTCTTTTAATATATTTATAGCAAGCCTCCATCCACCCACTATTCTCCAACATATGGTATCAATATGTGTAAGACAGTCAATACATTTAAAAATAAATTTATTAAATAAACAATCAAATATACATATAACAAATACAATGAAATAGATTTCTTGACATCAGTATTTCCACAAAACCATGTTCAAATAATTTTAATACCTGTACAGTCTTATACCCTAACACACAATTTAACAGATTAGTGTCAATACAAATCACACTCCTCGCTCCAAATCATTATCTCAGGTTTGCCTTTCCTCATCAAATCAATGAGTGGTTTGCAATGGCACTGAACTTGTGAATGAAATTTCTATAGTAACCAGTCAACCCCCCAAAGGATTTAACATTGTTTTGGTGATGTGACTCTCCATCTCTTCAAGGATTCCTACTTTTGATACCTTTGGCCACAAGAGATCCTTGTCCCACTGTGTGGCCCAAATATTCAAGTTTGAAATGTCCACAAAATATTTGGTTGGTCATGTAAGGTTATGTTCCTTCAAACGCTGGAATAACTTCCATAAAACTCTGAAGTGTTCTTCCAGGGTCTGAATAGCCACCAATATATCATTCTTGAAGTTAGAGACCAATTTCTCTCATGCATTTAATAATTAATCTCATCATCATAGTGAAACCAGCTGGTGCAGTGAGGATGCTGAATGGCATTACCCATCATTGATATTGGTCATCAGGTGTACTGAATGCTAATTTTAGCCTGTCTGCCTTACAGACTGGAATTTGCAAAAATCCTTTTGTCAAATCTAATTTTAAAAAAATATTTTTCTCCAGTGAGATGAGCGAAAAGTTGCTCTGGTTCAGACATTAGTTCAGCTGAAAAAACAATCAACTTTTTCAGCTGCCTGTAGTCCACACAAAATTGGTGTGCACCATCATTCTTTTTAACTAGGACAATGAGAGAGTTATTCAGGGACCACTTTATCCATCATACCTAAAGCTAACATAGAGTCAATTTCCTGTTTTACAGCATCCCGTTTAGCATAAGGTAAAATAAGCGGTTTCGTGCAGATTGGATACTCTCCCTTTATACTTTTAAATCGATTATGTACATGTACATATAATACTGATAAAACAAAATATATTCCCATACATTTTCTAAATGGATATCGTAGTTTTATTTCCAAAATCAATAGTTAAGAAAGACTGATACAGAATGATAATACTAATCAGTATTATAATTTATTATAAAATTATTATAAATATCAGAGACGACTTGTTGATTATAAACACATCTACGAAAAGTATGCTGAATGATGTCATGAACATAGAAAATAATACGTTTATATTTTGGGTAGCTTGCCTCCCGAAGAATTAGTATTAGTCTGAAATTCTGAATGATTATTTGATTTAAAGATATGTATTTTATTTTACGTATTCTTTCTTCGGTTAGTTTACATGGGGTTTGAGTTTAGTGTTTATATATATTTTTGTGTGTGTGTGTGTGTGGTGTGTGTGTGTGTGTGTGTGTGTGTGTGTGTGTGTGTGTGTGTGTGTGTGTGTCATGACATGAACTTTGTCAACTGAGTGATATTTTATGTTAATTATTTGTATTTGTCATTTGAGTGATGCAGTATTTAATTTCATGGACTTTCTATATGAATGATGTAATATATTTAATTCTTTCACTTTGTCATATGAATGACAAAATTCTTTAAGGTTGTCGCTTTGTAGCCATAAATCTGATTTACAGAAAAACAGACTTCGAAAGTAGAAATGACAAAACGAATGCAATACAGCAATGCTTTTAAAGAAATGTTTTTAAAATTTTTTTAAAAATAAAATTAGGAAATAAAGCAGTGAAAAATGCAAGAAAGACTGAGCTGTTCGCACAAAAAATGTTTTTAAAACATTGTATCAATTGCATATCCTTTCGAATGATCGATCATAATAAGCTTTTATTTATCTGCAAGAACAATAACAAAAATGTCTTGAAAATTTCATTCCAGTACTCAACTGCAAATGACAGAGAGTGAGAGAGGATATGTATACATGAACACACACACACACACACACACACACACATACACACACACACACACACACACACACAAACAGAGGAGAGAGATCTACTCTCATTGTAACAGGCTGGTTCCCGGTGGATATACTGTGATACTATTCTAATATAAACACATCGTAGTTTGTAGATATATCAGGTGGATTCTGACGCAATGTCTGCCTCGCGAAGCTGTCCCTAGAGTCTTTTATATGGAAATGATCGCGGCCAATATGACATATCAAATGTGATATAAAGTCCGTATCTGCCATGATATGAAAATATGAACTGCAGGAAAATGACACTATCTGTGGAGCGAGATATAAATGTGTCTCGGATATGTCACGATATGAAAAATACGAAATGATAAATGTGAAATAAAGCATGATGCCCTTCTGTGTGCTTCACTAAATTTAACGTTACTTAACTTCATGCTATGTCACAACACACCAAAGGAAACATAAACACAGTTTCTTGCAAACCATTTCAACTGCATCATTATCAGTTGGTGTTCTGGACTATTATCAGCTGGTGTACTGGACCATTATCAGTTGGTGTTCTGGACTATTATGAGTGGATGTTCTGCACTATTATCAGCTGGTGTACTGGACCATTATTAGTTGGTGTTCTGGACTAGTATGAGTTGGTGCTCGCTAACACCGCCGATGAACAGAATGTCACTATGAACATTATCTGTTAACGCAACAGTTGATGTTAAATGCACCACATTGATGATTATCTGTTAACGCAACAGTTGATGTTAAATGCACCACATTGATGAGTATCTGTTAACGCAACAGTTGATGTTAAATACACAACATTGATGATTATCTGTTAAGGCAACAATTGATGTTAAATGCACCACATTGGTGATTATCTGTTAACACATCTGTTGACGTGAAACATACAACATTCATCATTATTTTTGTGCCCATTAAAACATTTGTTGATATCAAAAATATCATTCTTCATTGTTATTTGGTGCATATTAAGAAGTTTGCAGACACTGCATCAGTCACATCAATTTTTATCTTATCGTGCCCATTAATACACTTTTGATGTCATTAAACATATCGTTAGCTTATCATTAATACTGTTGTCGATGGAAACATGTTACATTATCATTTTTATGTGGTGCCCATAGTAATGTTCCTTCTGTTCCTGGTGATATCGATTTAGTCAGATTTGAAACACATGATCAAGAACGCTAATGGACCATGATTTCACCCTCGAAATCTGGTGCACACTGATCGGTGTTGGGGGGACGTGTGAGGGGCTGAGATGTATGATGGTCTGGATCAACGTCTGGTGGTCTTGTCTCCAGAACTTCGCACTTAGGCCAGAAAGTGTACCGATCTTTCGACGAGTTAGTAGAAATCACACACCGATTCACTTCTTTCATGAATAAAAACATTCTTTCCATGAGTCATCGGCTCGTAAATCAGCAAAGCACTGAACAAATAAATACTCAATACATGTGTATAAAACTGCCTCAAAATCCACGGTAACAAAATTCCTAAAAAGAATCAGACTCAAGCTACGACTCACGTGTCGTCTGAACAAACGTGTCGTCTGAATTCACACACCACTGTCAGCTTAACTCCCTTCCTTTAACTAACGTACCTAACGTTGGTGTACTTAACTAACTTTGGTGTAATGTAGTATCAAGCTGAGGTCCGTAGTACATTCGCACCCTACCCCCACCCCCAGTATTGCGTCTCTAAATGATACGAATATATGAATGATTCAGGTTGTTTCCTGTAAGCCTTATTAAAGAAATTATGTGATTGTACATATACGTCCTTCACCTTCAGCTATGTGGGTGTTAAACGACCATCCATGAAAATCACTATTGTACTTGCACGTGTACTGTATCTTGATGCAGGCAAGGGGACCATAGAAATCGCAGCTGTGGGCTCCGTCTGGACATAGTTTGGTACTTGACAATCAATACATGCTTCTGGGTAAATACACTTGCTCACTGACAATGTTGTCCAGATTCAAAGCCAGACTGCAGAGACCCAGAGATAGAGCCTTGTTAGTGCCAGTCTGCAAGCAGAGATCACTACTAAGGCCCCACACAAATACACTACACTAGACAAGTATTCTGAGATGGCCCAGATGGGCATTAGTAGCAATCAACTCAATGATGACTTCTTTATTGCTGATCCGTTGAGGGCTGCGAATCCTACACTTAGCTATTGGTACTCATAATAAACTGCCAGTATCCTCGGAAAATGGACCACTCAGCGATTGTATGTGGTCAGGAGGCAAAGAGCACATTATCAAGCACCATTACTGACATATGAGATTGATTACATACCCCCTCTGGCACATTCCTCTCATTGATGACAACACATGACCCACCTATCGGCCTAGTTTCCGTTTTTTCTTTGATGAAACGCCAATGGTGAAGATTCTGATCAACACTGTTGTAGACAGTATGACGTCATACTAAATGATAGTCAATAGTTTATGACACGCCATCTGGTATTGTGATTTCTATATTTCCCAAATTAGTCACTATGTTGCTATTGTGCTCACAACCATTTGTACTTATGTCAACTTTAAGAAAGAAATATTTAAGCTTATTCGCAATTACAGCCTTTCTGACTCGCATTATAATCTAGCTAGTAATATTTGGATGAAACAACTCATTGGCATTCTTGTGACGATGCTATGCAAATTCACAGATGGACAACCTCAAAACTTGAGCCAATATATTTGGACCGTGCCCTGTTTGTTTATCAAGAGATCCATCAGACTAGTACTGGGTTTTTTCAAGCCTTGAAATTCAATTCAGGGAAATGATTTGAGAATCCACGAAAGCTTTCATGCTGTCATGAAGATGGAAATTTCATCATAATTAAATGGATTAATATATTAATACATATAATTATTATGTAGCTGTTTAGCACACCAACTACACGATTTCATGACGTCACTGCCGAAACCTACAAAATTAGAGTGATTTGTTTTCCACGAAAAACATCAACCTGGATACACAGACGTGGTTGAACTGCAGTTTGACCCTCTGCATGTGGACCTGCTGGATGATAAACTGATTAGATGCAAACCACTCCAGATGCTTATGTCACAAAAAATAAAGAAGCTGAGACCAAAGAGGTTGGAGTCATGTTATCTACTAGTATAAAACATCCCACAGTGCTTTTTTCTACCTGGTAAAAAAACAGTTATACCTCTCATAGGCTCTGCGTGGACTTTTATACGCTGAATGCCACAGCAGAAATCCATACAGAAATGTAACCGGGTGGGAATACTCTGTTTTCTAAAGTGAAGAAAATACGATTTTTCACTCATATTGAACTCTCCAGAGGGTTCTGGTAACGGAAGAAGAAACCAGAACATCCTAGAAAACTGGCATTCAGTATGGATGATGGTCATTATCAAATGGACAGCAATGCCATATGGGATCATAAAAGACACTGTAATATTCACTAGAAGTATGTGGAAATTACTGGAACTGTTAGCTATCCCTGCCAGCTATATCCAACTTCATGGACGATATATTGGTAGCAACTCCCATTTGGGAAGGGAATTACATGTGTCCTACACAAGTTATCTGTGTGTGTGTGTGTGTGTGTGTGTGTGTGTGTGTGTGTGTGCGTGTGCGTGCGTTTGTGTGTGCAATAGGAAGGAAGAATTGTAACGACATCTTTATGTCCATCTTAGTAGGCTTTCCTGCTCTATCCCACCTCCTTTGTATAAAAATCTTGGTTGGACAGAAAACAGTAAACATAACCAGTTGTTTACTGTTTGTACGGGATGCTGCACGTTTACTGTTTACTTGTTTGACTCTGCTACAGAAATACATAACAGACTTTTAGTTGTCCGCAATGTTAAAATTTTCTGGTACTTCAACTTAGGCTCCTTATATGTACCTGGCCTAAAGAGATTTTATGCATAAGCCTTCTGCAGTAATGTACAGAAAGATCTAACCATTGCAAAATACTTTATATTATTTTTATTAGTGTAATTTTAAACGTTTTCCCGTAGTTTGAGCGAGTATATCTTTTTCTATTAACTCTGCAAAATTATTTAGTTTACCTAGTATACTATATCCACAATTTTAAAGATCTTTGTACAATTACTATATACGAATACCCTACTATATACAAATAATGTATGTAACTTTACTAGATAACAATTATTTATTTACACAGTCAGGTGTTATATTTACACAGTCACGTGTTATATTTCAATATGCGTACGTGGACACCATCATAACACTCTACGTATAGTATCAATATAGCAATAAATCGAGTACACACATTTAACTCTCTACATATTGGGTCAATATAGCAATAAATGGAGTACACACATTTAACTCTCTACATATTGGGTCAATATAGCAATAAATGGAGTACACACATTAAACATGCATAGCAATTTCAATTGGATTCCACTGGATTTACTTCATATTTAGATTAGGAGCTTCGTTCTACTGAAACATTTCGTTGCATAAAGAATCTTTGTGTCCTGCTTCACCTAGTTTGGGATGGAGGATATGGCGTGCTATATTCAGATCTCTCCTATTATTTTTAGACATCATTTTACCATCGTGGAC
Organism: Sinotaia quadrata; assembly: GCA_028829895.1. Lineage (NCBI taxonomy): Eukaryota > Metazoa > Mollusca > Gastropoda > Architaenioglossa > Viviparidae > Sinotaia > Sinotaia quadrata. The sequence goes on along the minus strand of CM054180.1, from coordinate 64,580,781 downwards.
ATAGTTGACAGATACCATACCTTACTCAAATACACTACTCTTATATAACTGATCTAGAATCAACCTCCACAATGAAGACAATGCACAGCAAGATATATTTGGAGAATGTAGCAAATCAGGATTGTCTCTTGTCAAACTGCTTCCATTAAAACAGTGATGTTTCATTACACTGGACTGGAGCATTTATAGTTGGTTATTTATTTTGACTTTCTAGGCTTGTGTCCATCATCACAATTTTTTTGTCTTTCTAGTTTCACATTTATAGCATAAGTAGTGATCATTGTCAACTCTTTTTTTTATTATAGACTAAACATCACCAGACACTTCTGTTTCTTCTATCAGTTTCTCGATTTGTCTGTTTCGGAGCTTGACATGTGGGGTAAGGTTATGTGTCTCTGGTGTGCAACCAATTATGTTGATTTGCGGTTGTATTTGTGTCTCTGGTGTGCAACCAATTATGTTGATTTATGGTTGTATTTGTGTCTCTGGTGTGCAACCAATTATGTTGATTTGTGGTTGTATTTGTGTCTCTGGTGTGCAATCAATTATGTTGATTTGTGGTTGTATTTGTGTCTCTGGTGTGCAACCAATTATGTTGATTTGTGGTTGTATTTGTGTCTCTGGTGTGCAGCCAAGTATGTTGATTTGGGGTTGTATTTGTGCCTCTGGTGTGCAACCAATTATGTTGATTTGTGGTTGTATTTGTGTCTCTGGTGTGCAACCAATTATGTTGATTTGTGGTTGTATTTGTGTCTCTGGTGTGCAACCAATTATGTTGATTTGTGGTTGTATTTGTGTCTCTGGTGTGCAGCCAAGTATGTTGATTTGGGGTTGTATTTGTGCCTCTGGTGTGCAACCAATTATGTTGATTTGTGGTTGTATTTGTGTCTCTGGTGTGCAACCAATTATGTTGATTTGTGGTTGTATTTGTGTCTCTGGTGTGCAGCCAAGTATGTTGATTTGTGGTTGTATTTGTGTCTAAGCTCTGCTGGGTGCACGTCGACTAAGTGTGGCGCACGAAACCAGCAATTATAGTCACATCCTCTCTCTCTCTTCTCTCTCTCTCATCTCTCTCTCTCTTCTCTCTCTCTCTCTCTCTCTCTCTCTCTCTCTAACAAACAGATGCTAAATGAAAAGTAGTTTCAAGATGTAACATTTTGGTTTGGTAAATAGACTCTGAGATAGCAGATTACCCCCACATTCTTCTACCGCAGCCCTTCATCTCACAGAATACAAAAATGTGTGTGTGTGTGTGTGTGTGTGAGAGAGAGAGAGAGAGAGAGAGAGAGAGAGAGAGAGAGAGAGAGAGAGAGGGAGAAAGTACATCCACCTCAAATAGTAGTCTTACAACCATACATCTGGGCTCTCTAGTCTGGCTTCTCTGACAAGAATTGTAATCACGGACATGAACGAGACCATAAGCCATGAAACTCGTGTTTAGCGTCACCGGCAATAAAACCAAGGGCCATCACTCTATAGTCAAGTCTTCAATATAGATCGGATTTTCAGAGCCCACACTAGAGGAGAAGTAGAAATCTGGCTTTAGTTCAGACTGTAGACAATCGAGGTCATTGAATTCTTATTAGATTTTATCTCATCTCTGACGAAGCTAGGTGGAGGGACAGAGAGTAACGGGGTGATGTGGTGACGGATGGTGGTCAATCTCTACTGCGTACAACAGTGCAGTAAGGTACCACGGTAACCATGACAACCGCAATGGACAAGGTCGCTGAAGAGGGCTTCTGTGTGCGAGTTACATATTAGTGTAAGCGTTGTGTTTCATGCTTTGCATTTTTAAATTTTCTTTTATACCGTACAATCCTGCGTTGTATTGTCAGCATGCGCGTGGGTGCTTGCATCTACTGATTAAAGGCTTCCAGTTTCCGGTGGGGTCAAAGGTTTATGACAATCTCTGCCAACATTATTAGCACAGAGTTATTGCACTTTGTGAGACAAGTATCACGTCATGTGTCCCGCGCATCTCCGTGTGAGCACTGCACACATCCCTCAACCGTTCAAGGCACTGCTTGCTTAAAGACAAAATCGTTATCTGTCAGAATATGGCTCGACGGTTGCCAGGAAAAACAAAAAGGACAGCCCACTTCGCTTTTGAAGTGAAGTAAATGCTTTATTTGTGTATTGTTTCCTTGGACCATGATAATAATGAACTCAGCGATAAATTTGCCTTATTAGATAGCAAAATACAGGATGCATATCGCAGAGATTTACATTACAATATCTTGTTCAGACCATCTGTAAAACAGTAATGACACGATCTTTACCAGAACAACAAAAAAATATTTGTTCACTTATACGCCCCCAAAATGTATAATGTCTAAGATAAATATAGGGAAATATTTCAAAAATAGTATCGAATTACGAGAATGAGTCGTTTATTCCAGAGCTGGAAATATTTTATCATTCGGATAGATTGCTTACGTCATACATTAGACAAGGCGTAGAAGCTTTCGAACAGAAGAGCAGAAAGAGAGAAAACGGTACCGTGGAGAAGGAATTGTGAATTACCGTGCTTGTTGGCAATGTAGAAATCGATATTATTTCTGAAACCTGACAATAACTATATCCACGATAATAGAACATCTTACTTGTGACAGTCAAAGGTTAGTAAAGTTCTATTAATTTGTTTTTTTCCTTTTACAGAAATTTATTTCTATGTTAGAGTTACGTGTGCCAACATGTCCTCCTCTATGCTCCACATTTTTCTGACTGTGTACGATTTATATTAGTCTTCGGATTTTTTTTTAATATTTAAAATGAATTGGAGTGTCTAGGATTTGTAATACTATTCTGTCGTATGCTGCTTGGGGTGATTCGTATTAATGCTGATTAGCTCAGATCTATTTCAGCTGGCGCACTAATCCATCTGCGAATGCCGATACAAACAACAAGACTTCTTATGGGGCGACGATCTGACCTATTTACTTGACTCGTCAGCCCCCAGCAGAATAACTGCAGAAACTAATAACAATATACAACAATGACGCTAACTTACAAGAGACACTACAATACAATGGTGACGCGAATTTACAGTACATCAACAGCTACATTTAACATTAAATAAGACTAGGCATAAAATTTATCTACACGTGTTTTTTCTTAAGTCGCTTTTCATTGATCGATTTGTCCAAATTATCGCTAGTAACTGTTCAATTTTTATTGTTTCTTTGATCTAGGAACAACCAAGGAAGACAAGGGCCACAATTCCTCTTTCGTTTAACTTAACTGTAGCGGTTCAGTGAAGCTCTGGCCACGCCCAGATTGCGCGCGTCAATGTTCTCGCCACAAGCTTCTCACGAAAGTGTACTTGTACTTTCTCATTGAGTTCCTGAAATTAATAATTAAGCAGCCCTAAGTCCTTTCCTCAAGACTAGATACGTTTATCCTATTTAAACATACCGATTTCTGACTATCATTTCAATATTACATCAATACAATAAAAATCTATAATTAAAAATCTCCTCTCATTCATCAGTCATTTATTTACCTTCAACAAGGGTTTTTCCAGCTTTCTCCCAAGCTATAGGGGACAACGGCCAATCTCCTAGCTTCGTCTAGTAGGCACATGTGTAATGGTCAATGGCACAGAAAGGTATTTATACCATCACAACACCCAAACATCTTTCTAAAAATTAAGATAACTTGACCCTGCCTACGCTGCTTTGATTTCCGCCCTGTACCCAGATGTTTTCGTTTTACGCCCATGCAAATACCCAACAACCCCCATCCCTCTCTACTCTTCCCGGAAGTTCGCACTTCCGACTAAGGACACATTCACACTGAATACTTTATTTAGTTATTTACTTCCAATTTAATTGTTCAACAACGATGAAAACTAATTTCATGACATATTCTAAGATTTGTATTGGTTTCCAGACGTTCACTATATATGATTTACTGGTCTTCAAGGTTGTCATAAATGATTGGAATTTATATTAGTCTCCAGAAAATTGTCAAACAATATCCAGGATTGTTATTAATTTCCTAATTTTTCATAAATGTGTATAATTTCCAAAAATTTTCATAAATGTGTATAATTTCCAAAAATTTTCATAAATGTCTAGAATTTATATTAGTTTCCAAAATTATCATAAATGACTAGGATGTTAATCTAGTTTCCAGGATTTTCACTAATCTCTAGTTATGCTAGTCTCCAGGAGTGTTATTAATGTCTAAAATTTCTTATATTCTCTAGATTATCACTAATGCTTAATATTTATATTATTCTCCAGGAATTTTACTAATGACTAACATTTCCCCAGATTTTCACTAATGCTCTAAATAGTTATACTTTTGTCATCAAGAATGTTACTAATGTCTATTTATTTTTCTTTCTCCAGACTGTGATTAATTTCTAATATTTAATCTGCCCTCCAGGTTGTTCGCTACTATCCTTCAGATTGTCTCCCATATTTATAAAAGTCTTTATTATCTTTACTGAATTAAGGAATTATACGAGAGAAAGAGAGATTGGGGCTGGGGTGGACAGAAGAGAGACATAAAGTAGCAATTTAGATATATAGCTAGATAGATAAGTATAGATACGTGTTACAAAATTGCTCCTATGTCAAACGTTATCATGCGTCCAGTTAGAGTTACACTTTTAATTTGCCATCTCAGTCGCAGATGCTACAAAGAAGAGTTACACTTTTAATTTGCCATCTCAGTCGCAGATGCTACAAAGAAAAATCTTTCAAAACAGAAAAACAACGATTGAGTTATTTAGTCGTCTGACCAGTACGGGATCTGTTATTGTGGGGTTTCAACAAACCGAGATATTTTGCAATGCACACAAATAATTCGTTACATGATTCTTCAGGAAAGCTTACATACCACTATCGCGCTCTAATGTTGATATGAAATGCATTAAGAGTAATAAAAAATTTAAAAAATATAACTTGTCTTTGTTAAACCACTTTTACTGTCGGGCACGAAACTGTGGTTATACACTCAACTTTCTGGAAAGCATTAATAATAATATAGGCATAAATCGATTTAAATTGATTTTAAAAAAAAACATATATCAATGCCGTTTCATTGTTTTTTTCAAAAATCCTCCTAAAAGCTAATAATATGTTATTGAGAATTGCTATTTAACGCAGGATTACGTCATCTCTTTATAGCAGTTCATTGCAGAATGTCCGCAGAACTGCTTGCCAGTTTTCTGTATGTTCTCTGAACTGAAATGTGCCAAGAGAGTGTTTGTTAAAACCTCTCTGCAGAACGAGGAACAGGTCAACGATGGGGTAGGGTTAATGTGGGTCCGAGGACAGAGGTTAGTATAGTAGCACTATCCCTTTGTGCTCGCTGAGCCGTCGATTTCCGGACCTAATTTGCATATCCGCCAATCGATTAGGACAGAGGTCAAAGCCGAACTGTGAAGTCAGGTTTCACTTTGATTGCAAAAGAATCAAGCGTTCAATTGGCACTAACTTGCAGTCATAACTGGCCGCGTGTTGGTGGGCTACAGTACAAGACAAGAAGAAGCACACAGAACGCAAGCAGAAGATATATATATATATATATATATATATTTAAATTTCCAAGACATGATGCTGTTTGAGAAGATATACGCCAATAACAATATGAAGACGCAAAAGAACGAACATCGACATGCGGTCCGCATAATATATTATTTTCGAAATCGTCATATTTAAATTCGGTTAAGTCGATGTTACTGGGAAGACAGAACACTATCTTTACGGTTAAGTCGATGTTACTGGGAAGACAGAACACTATCTTTACGGTTAAGTCGATGTTACTGGGGGGACAGAACACTATCTTTACGGTTAAGTCGATGTTACTGGGAGGACAGAATACTATCTTTACGGTTAAACTGCCTAGTAGTGTGACTTGGTTGCAGGGAATTTTAGCGTAGATCATAAACACAAAGGAAGCGAGAATGTCTGCAAAGATGACAATCGATAACTCTTGCTAGCCAGTGCGCTAAAGCTGCTGAATTCTTCTATATAGCTTAGGCAGGTCTAAGGTTTGTGAGGAGACTTTATTTTATTTTTATTAATCTTGAAATTGAGAAGAAAAGGTTTAGGTGTCAAGGAAATAAAAGGAAGCGGTTATGAGAAGATTTGATTTTCACGTCATTCTTAAAGAAATTTTCTACCATGTTTTGCTAAAGATTCATTTTCTTTCTAACCTCCCCCTCTCGTACACGTGTGTGTGTGTGTGTGTGTGTGTGTGTCCACGTGTTTGTCCACGTGTGTGAAAACCATCCTACCTATTTTTTTTTAATGATAAGAGTGTGTTAATGATTTTGTAACTTCGTTTCTACGGAGAGTTTTCGTCATGGTTAATTAAGGGATTTATTGTTATTAGTATTTCTGCAGTTTTGTGAAGTAATAACATGTAAGTGAATCAGACGTTGTTAGGGAGATACACATCGTTCGCATTCTAATGGGATTCGTAACAAGAATACATTGAAAGGCTGACGTCACAACTTTGTGATGTACGTTTCTATTGGTCAGGGAATCACTTACTACAGTCCAGTAAACAAAGACATAGAAATCGCATGATAGATATGAAAAGATTTCAGTATCTGGTTCGTAATTTAATGTCCTATATTCCCAACTCCCGCATCGCTGATTTTATTTTTTGAACACATTTACTCCAATATTTCTGATTTCTCTCAGTTTTAGTAAAACAAATTACTCTCTCTCTCTCTTTCCCTACTTACTACCTATCTGCCTACCTACCTACCTACGTACCTCTCTCTCTCTCTCTCTCTCTCTCTCTATCTATCTGTGACAACATTTAAATGCAAGCAAAGAAAATTATTTACTTATTTAAATAATTAATTAATAACAATACAAGCGATTCCATACGTAATTTTCTAAGAATAAAATTGTAGGAGACAAGTCTCATTTCTTTGTGCATTAAAACTCTGCGCGAGGTGATGGGATAACGGTATTTCCTTAATTAACGTGGGTCTAGTGAGTAAAAGCGGTAACATTCTTGGAACACGCAAATATTCTCAAATGCGTTGTTGGAAGGAAAAATATATCGGTTGAGAATTTCTCCTTCTGCTTTCTGGAGTTGTCTCGCCATACTTTGCTGGCTCGGTTGTCTTGTGAGGTCTTTGGCCGCTCTGTACTTGGTAGGTGGGTTAAATAGATGGAAGATGAATTCATTAGTCCCGCATATCACACTCTCTATTGTCTATCAAGAATAAATAAGGGAGAGGCAGAGAGTGAGTGAGAGAGAGAGCGAAATAGCTCTATCTCTCTTTCTGTTGCTTGCTTTAAAAGCTGCCTTTTAATTCCCTGATTGAGTAATACTTCCTTTATTTTCTTTAGAAAGCAGACCCCATCCGTTCCCTACACCCTTGTAACAGGTTTTCTCTCCTTAAATTTTTTTTGCCTGCTTAAAAAAAATTATCCCACCCACTCTCTTAAGTTCCAGATAGAAATAATTTTCTTTTAAATATAAGGGACATAGCAGTCTTTTAATATTCTTGTTAAATGTGCCTTTGATATAATAGTCTTTAGTAGTGTTGTTAAATATGCCTTTGATATAAGGGGAATAACGGTCTTTAGTATTGTTATTAAATATGCCTTTGATAGAAGGGTCATAACTCTCTTTAGTATTGTTGTTAAATATGCCTTCGATACAAGGGATATATCTCTCACACTGTGTTGTTAAATATGCCTTCGATATAAGAGACCTAACTCGTTAAAATTGTTGTTAAATATTCCTTTGATATAAGGGATCTAACTCTCTGTAGTGTTGTCGTTAAATGTCCCTTTGGTAAAGGATCGATGCGATTGACTGCGTTTTAATCCATAGGTGAATAATTTTATTCAGTACGCTTTGTTGTTCTTGTAAACGTGTTTCTTCTATTATTTTTATTTAAACAAATTAAAATCAAAGCCCAAAACGTAATATTTCGAGACAAATCACTTTTGCCACTAAGAGGTCGAGTTTCCCTGCAGGGCCTATAGAGCAAAGAAATGCGCGTTACATAGACCGTTATATGCTTTCGCCTGATTAGAAACAACGGCGAGAACCATCGAGGCCCACAGGAGGTTTTCTGAAAGCATTGTTCCAACTATTTTCAAAAATACCCCTTCTATCAACGTGGACGTAACGCAAAGGATACACTCACCCACCTTCCCTTGTTTTCAATTTTTAAAAGTTAATTATTGGCAATCCTTCAACGGCATCGTGTCCGCCACGGACGCCAGGCCCAAGAATACTTGTAGGCATCGATTTACATTTCTGGGGCTATGGGTGGAGGGGCGTATACTCCTCTGAGTAATGGTAAGGGAACTTACCCCCCACCCCACCCCCACACACACAGACATCTACTTCTCAGTGCCAGTGTTGACACAAGTCTATGAAACGAAAGATTTGTCCGACCAGCGATAGTCTTTGAAATCTTTTGACGTCATCGATTGTATCTAATCGATTAGGCGATTGCATACTCGACACAAGAAACAAGAGCACGGGGAGTGACGTATGAACAGAAATGGTTGTGCGTAATGCAATCATCCGAGTATAAAGGCATTTTTGTTTCTCTCAGAATAACATGTAACTTTAGGACCAAACCATTCCATAATCCCAAAATGACATATAATTTAAACTGCAGCGTTCTTTTTTCTTTTGAAGCAAATGGGGTGGGGAAGGGTGGGTGCATGATAAGCAGAATTTAGCCTAATCTGAGTTTATATTTTATCACCATTATAAGTATGCCATATTTGTGTTGGTACAATGGATTGTATTATATATTAGTGTGACAACATATAAATTTCCACAATAGGAGCTATTTTTATTTCCTGGTTTTATTAAATCATTAGCAAAACTGTTGACTTCGTTTGCTATTGATTTTGACATGCCTATGGCAGGTGTTTTTCTTTACGACTACTATATTTGGTGGGTGGTGGTTGCGTTGGCGTCCTTCCTCTCCAGACATTCCATGGGGCGTTTGACCTTAGGACGTTCTCGGCCCAGGATAGCTCTGGAGGGTCTTGGTTCCCATCAATAAATGCTGGGGTCCCGAACCCACCAGATGGACCACTGGATATCAATGTCCCCTAACCCATATATGCACACACACACACACACACACACACACACACACACACACACACACACACACACACACACACACAAACACATTTGATGTAAAATAATTATAATCCAAAGATACTGTGGCAGAGTAAAGTTGCCTCTCCCTATTTCTAAACTGAATTGCTACATAAATTGTTAAAAGTCAAAGTGATCCGACCTTAGGCAATGTTTATAATGATATTTTAGTAAGTGCCAGGAGTTGGAGTAAACATCTCAGGTGAAGAATGCTCTAGACTTGTTGATGTTATCTAATTTAATTTATATTATCCAATGGTTAAGATTTACCAGGAGACCAGCCAATGGGCTGAGATTACCAGTTTACCTGTTGAAAAGAATGTATTACTTGTTTACCTGTTGAAAAGAATTTATTACTTGTTTACCTTTTGAAAAGAATTTATTTTCTAATCGCTTTCAATTTGGTGTGGAAGAAGTCTGGTTATGAAAGTCAGCCATTAGCTTAATGGTGAATTAACTGACTGACTGTGAGAGAAATAACTTAGAAATATATTTTGCATTTTGCTATTGATTTGTTATTCTTGCGTTTTATGTAGAGATGTAAATATATGAGTAGACTATTATTTCTACAAATTATGAACCAAGATTCTCGTATATAGTAGGCCAAACACTTGACATTTTTCATGAATACATTCATAAAATTGATATGCTGTGTTTATTATGCTGTATGTGTGTATCGGGCTAATAAATACTGTTGCATGGAAAGTGTGAGTCTTGAATAAAAGAAAGAATGGAGTTAGAGATAAATAAACTTAGCATTTGTTCACTGATTATATTTTACATGGAATAAGCAGCCTTTTCTTATTTTACCTGAAAGTCCTGGTTTACTGACTTATAAACTGTATGGCGTGAAGTGTCTACCCCCAGTGTGTAAACAAAAGAGTACACTGCTCTTTGTATATAGGCAATGTAAGCTGACTAGATCATGGAATTTATGGTACAAGAAATTTACTTAAAATTGCTACTTAGTTTTTCAGCTTGAGGTAGCTAATATGGCAGAGCACCCAGATTAACCTTGAGAGAATAGCGGCTCATCTGAGTTATACAACGTGCAAAGAAAGACGTGAAACTGACAATTCTCTTCGGACAATAAGATTGTGACCTTGTAATAACACATGAAGATTATTGAAAGACTAATGTGGCTTTGCCTTGACAAGATTACGTACAAACTATTATCATATAATCTCATTACTTCATTTTCGTTTTCTGATAAGAATTTACCCTTTGATTTATATTGATACTCAGTGTGTGACAGTAAATGTTTGCCTTTAATATTGTAGAAGTGAGAAAACATTTACAGCACCCATATACCCGCCAAGTGAGAGAGACGAGTGGTGTCTTCTGGAGAATTATTAATAATATAAATTAAGATTATCATTACTTGTAATTAGTTATGGATGTTTACTACTACTACTACTACTACTACTACTACTACTACTACTACTACTACTACTACTACTACTACTACTACTACTATTCCACCCCCAGAAACAGACAAAGAAGCATGGAAGAAAACAACGAAGCAAGCACTAGCACATACCTGGAGCCAAAAACCTCTGCATGACCAGTATGCACGACAAGCCGACGAAATATCAACAAAGCAATCAACGTACAAATGGTTGAAAGAGGCAGGATTGAAAGCAGAAACAGAAGCACTCATAACAGCTGCACAAGATCAAGCACTCAACACCAAATCTCACAAAACGAAAATCTGAAGATCTAAATGGTTCCAAATATAGACTTTGCAAATCCATGGACGACACAACGAAGTGGCAAAACACATACATAGAAATATGTGTGAGAACTATGGCATAAAAACCCCAGAAAGAGCATGGATGCACCAATCAGAAGCAGTCACTGAAACAGAAGAAGTCAAAATACTGTGGGATTTCGAGATAAGAACAGATCGGATGATACGTGCACGAAGACCAAACACTGTAGTTCTCAATAAGTCCAACAGAACAGTAACAATCATTGATTTCGCTGTTCCAAGTGATAGAAACATAAAAACAAAAGAAAGATAAAAAAAATGAAAAATACCTAGACCTCAGATTAGAAATTCAGAGACTGCGAAATGTAAAAGCAGAAGTGATACCTATAGTGATAGGAGCCTTGGGGAACATATCATCTGAATTGGAAGGTTTTCTGAATAAACTCCCTGGAAACCACAGACTCACTCCACTACTCAAAGCAGCGCTCCTCGGAAGTGCCCACATCCTCCGTAAAACCTTGGATCTCCCAGAATCTTGGTAAGATTCCGAGACCTTGGATCACAACTGACAGTCAAACAGAAGTCGTGAAAAGAGGCTGAATAACACCACCAACAACAAAACAACAATACTACTATTACTACTACTACTACTACTACTACTACTACTACTACTAACCATCAGCTAGGGTGGCATTGTGTCACTGATACTTAACCCCAAACACTCAGTCACGTGATATTTGCCAAAAGTATAATTTTCTATTGATAGATTAAATAATAATCTACTTAAAGAAACTATTAATTAATAATTAACATGGTAATGACAAGTGATCTTGTGATAAAATGGGTAGAGGAGGACCGTTAACTAGCGAGTAATGTGTGATATAGAATGATTAGAGAGAAAAAGGAGAGTGAAAGAAAAGAATAGAAACAGAAAAAAGGAAAGGATAATTGGCACTATGAGAAGCATATCTAGAGACTAAAAGAACGATAACTCATAAAAATTATATGCACGAGTGGAAATACACTTCAATGCATCAGATTGCTACACAAATTCGATATTCTACTTCAGTCTTTCATAAACAACGAGGATCGTATTGTCGACTTTATTCGACAGTTTGGGAAGTTAGCCCACGATAGGGGATTACCTGAATCCCAGAAACTGTTATTTGACACTAAGTTATATGGAGACAGGATTCCAGTTTTAGACAGAATGTCAGCAGACAAATGAACTTACATAATTTACATGGTCAAATTGCTAAATATTTTTAAATGCCACAAAGAACTTTTTGAAAACATCCGTCATGACTCATTCGTCACTTTTGCGCAAGCTGCCGTCAAGTTCTTTAATTTCTTGTTCCATCTTTTATAACTAGAATAGGTCGATATTGAAGATGATTGTGAAATTAGGAGCATTTTATTAAGTATATCTTAGTAAATTGGTATTTTAAGAAATAACTTGTATTCACCGCTAACACCAAATCGAGGATGTGGTAGTGGTGAAGTCTGTATCTTTAGAAGAATGGGTCGCAACTGCTGACCATTAGAAAACGAATATGGAGAGAAGACAGCAGATATTATAGGCGGACCATATAAGCATCGGCTCTGTTACCAAAATACTACAGCACAAGAAACAACACCAGACATCACTGCCATCGTACACAGTAATTAACAAGAAAGGCACTACATCTCTTGCTGGAACCAAAGAATGCGCAAACCTACATACAGTACTAGCCTTAGAGATGGACGAGAAAAGAACAGGCTGCAAGAAGGTGATCTGCGATATGCTCTCAGTGTGGTGAGCAAGGCCAGTTATGTGTTATTTCAGTGTGGTGAGCAAGGCCACTTATATGTTATTTCAGTGTAGTGAGCAGGGCCACTTATATGTTATTTCAATGCGGCGAGCAAGGTCCCTTATATGTTATTTCAGTGTAGTGAGCAGGGCCACTTATATGTTATTTCAATGCGGCGAGCAACGCCCCTTATATGTTATTTCAATGCGGCGAGCAACGCCCCTTATATGTTATTTCAATGCGGCGAGCAAGGCCACTTATATGTTATTTCAATGCGGCGAGCAAGGCCCCTGGGCCATTTTCTGGTGCAATAGTGTCGCACGGAGCGCCTGCACACTAGTGCCGTCATAAATGGAAATTGTGTCAGTTTTGCTTTAGTTGTAGATCCTAAATTAGTCTCATAGTCTGATTATGCTGCACAAAAAGAGGAAATTCATGATGACCGACGTAACCAAATCTAGTTCCACTTGTGTTACTATCGCGTGTCAATGTCGCGGAACATCTTCTGTTAGTTTCTCCACCTCGATGTCTGACACAGACTATTAATGTGATGCCAGTATTTAACACAAAATATTGTTGTCTTGAAACTAGAGCTTGAATACTGGAGTTCGGCGACGGTGATTTAATTTCCTGCAAAGTCTGCTGAATAGATAGAAACGACATGACAGTGAAGAGGCTACTTTATTATTGTTGAATAAAACAACTGGGTTCCACTTCAGAGTGAGCATGCAGTTATCCAGTGCAATAGAGGGACTGCTGAGTGTTGTATAAACAACAGTACTTCCAATACGATTGCGGAAGGCACTGATGAGAAAGATGAAAGTTCTCTGTAGGTCTTTTATGAGACAGACAAGGTGCAACATGAAAGAGAAACAGAGTCGGAAACAGAGATAATGAATGAAACCCGTTAGAACACACGAAAAAAAAAATGCACATGTTACAAAACCGAAAAATAATGTATGCACATATTACGAAATAGACAAAAGTAGTATTCACTGTGTTACATTACTGATGCAAAGGAGAAAAAACTATCGCAATGTGGATATCCTTAGTTATCGTTATGTTTGTGTTATTATTGTTCGTAGTATAAGAGGTATCACAGCGTTTTAATCTGTGAATTTGCAAATCTCGTTATATTAAAACAGCAAAATGAATGAAAAATACACCAGCTTTGATAAAATTGCAGATCAGAAGAGATTGTGTTACAAATTGCTTATAATAGCATCAAATATATAAAATCGAACGCATGTGTTGCTAATTTCATGTTTCTTCCCTTATTCATCGCTCTTAGGTGGAATTTCATTCTCGCTTTGATGTAAAAATAGAAACATCATCTCTCATATTTTATCACTAAAACAGTTGTTTAAAAGTATACAAGTGGCAATAATGCTCACAAATCTAGTAAATCTGCATCATGACTAGTTAATGAATAACCAATTAACCATCGCTCACTTCAGGCCTAAAATGTGACCGACAACATATACCATTTTACTTTAACAAATGTGGGTTTGAGTTCCTAACAAAATGCTGTACTTTAAAACTATATATATATATTATATATATAAAATTAAGGTGTTTGATTTGTGATTCAAGCACTTTCACGTGACTTTATTTCAAGAATTATAATATCATGTTGGTTGTTCATGTGGACAGAATTAACAATTGAAATATACATTTAAAATTCAATGAGAACACAAGCAATACAAGTGAGATATTTATGAAAGTGAAATCAGCGCAAATGAGTGTACATTTCAACAAAATTTCTATATGTTTAACCCAACTGGAATAGCCATTTAAAAACAACGACGAAGAAACAAAACAAAAACAAGAGATTTTCGGTCTGTTGCCATTCAATGTCCAAATGGGTCCAGTTTAATGCAAATCGCGAGAATTAAGTCAAGATTTTATACAAGTGTTGCCTATCGTACCTGACCCGAACTGATCTATCTATCTATCTATCTATCTATCTATCATCTATCTATCTATCTATCTATCTATCTATCTATCTATCTATCTATCTATCTATCTATCTATCTATCTATCTATCTATCTATCTATCTATCTATCTATCGTGTATGTTTATCTGTCTATATATCTATCTATCTATCTAAAAAATACAAATTAATCAGTGAACATCGGCGATTTGCTCTACTGTAATGTAATTAAGTAATAAATGTGTTAATGTAATAAATAAAACTCGAATCGTCTTTAAAAAAATATATTCATATCCTTCTCTCCACTGAATAATTTTCTGTTCAATTACGCTGTGAATTTTAAAAAGAACGTGCCGCAAAATTAACAATGACAGCGTTTGGATTGTCTATCTTCTACATTGCCCCAAATCTTACCTGATAAAAATATTTGTACAAAAAAAGCAATTTCCATAAACAATGACTATCTGCAGATTTAGTGGGGCAGCCATGAAATCTCTCTCTCTCTCTCTCTCTCTCTCTCTCTCTCTCTCTCTCTCTCTCTCTCTCTCTCTCTCTCTCTCTCTCTCTCATACACATGCACACCTATGCACACTCAATACGCGTACAAACACGCACACACACAAACATATACCAGCATGCAGACTCAGCCACACTCACATACACACATACTTTTTATTAAGTACAAATCTATTACGAAGTTCTAAATTCAATTTCCAATGTTATTAGTGAATATTATTTTGACAGTGTCATAATATTTTAATGCACAATGCATGTATCTCACTGACAACTTCCCGAATACGTCTCGCGTTACACGTCATGCAAACAAATACGTTTTTTGACAGCTCTGGAGTTGGTAAAACCAACAATTCACATTGCATTTCAAGGCTAGACAATAAAGCATAACTGAAGTTTGTTATTCAATATTTGATTGCTGTTGAGTGGTATTTTTGTGGGTGTGAAATGCAGACTAGCATTAAAAATGTTGCAACAGACAGTTAAGACACAATTTCCTCTCGAATAATTATCTATATACAATTGTCATAAATTAAATAGATAAATAGGATTCGCAAAATATCGCTAACAAAACACCATCCGTATCTCAGATAGCTGTCATTTCTCAGCATCTGACGCAGAAACAATTTTCATGTACCTCTAAATGAAATCGGTGCCACAGTATTGAGTGGCCCTGGTGACAGGCGAGATAGATAGTGTGAGATGAAACCTGAACATTAAAATATATCAAACTGTGCTAATTTACAAACAACATTTACCATTGTTCATAATCTAGACGTTCACAGCTAGTCCGGACCTTGGTCCAAACTAAATGAAATGTCATACCCCAACAAATTAATGTGTTTGTTTTTGTAATGAATACGGAAACGAAATGTCCCAGCAGATATTGAAACTGACACCATTGATATGACACGTTCCATGACATCTTTGATGCCCGCAAATCAATTGTTTCTTTACTAGAGAACGGTCAATTTTCGGACTGTTTTCGTGTTTCTACACTTCCACACAATTCTTTAAAATAAGAAATCACAAATTGAGTCATTTGCTACATCTTCTGTATTTTAATACAGGACAGTCGAATGGACACAACTTTACTATAGACTACACCTACACAATAACAGGTTCTTAGATTGAATGTAACATATTACATCGGTAGTTATGCACTATTTGAAAGAAAACAATGTGTACACGTCACATGGAACACGGAGACGAAGACGTGGTGTTATTTACTACGTCAGTTCAGACGTATCTCTCTTTGCGGCTACAAGGTTACAAGTCAATCGTAAAGGAAGCATTGTTTGTCAAAGCAGATAAAGTTACATTTAAATCTCGACAGGTGTTAATAAATGCTAACAAAGTATACATTTATTCTCGACAGATACTGATAAGGGCTAAAAATGTATTACATGTAAACTCGACAGGTGTTCATAAATGCTAAATATTTACTACATTTAATATCAGCAGATGTTGATAAAGGCTAAATATGT
This sequence comes from Sinotaia quadrata, assembly GCA_028829895.1. Lineage (NCBI taxonomy): Eukaryota > Metazoa > Mollusca > Gastropoda > Architaenioglossa > Viviparidae > Sinotaia > Sinotaia quadrata. Next base: position 64,564,229 of record CM054180.1, on the reverse strand, counting down.
ATTACTCTTCTTAAGGAATTGTTAATCGATGCCTGTAAAGTTGAATTTCTCTTTAATGTTTTTCAAATTTGAGAAAATGTAAAGCACACCTGATATCTTCATTGTGAATATCTATTCAGGCAACACATCTCACCATAAGACTTCATTGTGAATACATGAACAGTTTCAGTTAAATTGGTTACAAACTCTACCAAAGTACTCTAGAGTTCATTCGGAAACATACATATAATCAGAGAACTCATCATACCTGATGTCTTCATTATGAATACCGCTTCAGAAAAAGCTTTTTGCACACTTGATATATTCATTGTGAGTACCTGCTCAGCCCAATCTTCACACCTGATATCTTCATTTTGAATACCTCTTCAGGCATCTCATCACACCTGATATCTTTAATGTGAATACTTATTCATGCAAAACTGCATACTTTGTTATATTCATTTTGAAAATCTGCTCAGGCAAATCTTCACACTTGATATCTTCATTTCGAAAACCTGTTCAGGGAATGCTTCACAATAGATAGCTTCATTATGAATATCTCTTCAGCGAAATCTTCGAACCTGATATTTTCATTTTGAATAAGTGCGAAGTTCGATGACATGAAGGATAGCTCTATGAACAAGTACAAGCAGGTTAATTGTTTAAGAACAGAAATAGTGGGGTAGCCTAGGCTATTCGCCTAACAATGGCTACTTTTCTTTTTCTGTACACCAAAAGTCACCGAAACTGAGGCTTTTGAACTCATTCTTTTGACAGTAATGTCTTTGAGCTTATTTTGACTTTTTTCTCTACACAGCCTGTTCCTTTGACCTTGTTTCGTAATTTACTTACTTAATGGGCACACAACGTGAACTTCTCGGCGCCAGGGGCGAGAACTCGAACTAAAGTTCTCTGGTAATGTGGTTTGGCTATCAACTTCTGCTCACCGGGCGTGACACGTATGCACAAGCGATAAGCACGTAATTGCATGTAAACGCAGATATTAGACACGCAGAAGAGAGATACTAGAATTTTTTTTAATTGGAGAAAGTCTGACATGGGCAAGTCAACAGAGGGCATTATTTTCTAAGATAAGTAATATTATTTTCCTTTTGTCTCGGGAGCTTCTGCCTCCACAAGGACTGTAGTTCCAAAGAACAAAATTAATTTGAAATGTCGCACAAGTTCTTTCGATATGACCTTTCCCCCAACTTTGTGCGCCTCTTGCACTTACAAAAGTGAGTGTTTCTTTAAAGTAAGCATTACAAAAGTGAGTGTTTCTTTAAAGTAAGTATTACAAAAATGAGTGTTTCTTTAAAGTAAGTATTACAAAAGTGAGTGTTTCTTTAAAGTAAGCATTACAAAAGTGAGTGTTTCTTTAAAGTAAGTATTACAAAAGTGAGTGTTTCTTTAAAGTAAGCATTACAAAAGTGAGTGTTTCTTTAAAGTAAGTATTACAAAAGTGAGTGTTTCTTTAAAGTAAGTATTACAAAAGTGAGTGTTTCTTTAAAGTAAGTATTACAAAAGTGAGTGTTTCTTTAAAGTAAGTATTACATTAAGACTGGCTGTTTTAAGTAGTCGAGACTAACAACGGGTTTTGATCTTGAGTGGAAACATTTAATCTATATCTTAAGTATAGTATAGATTCGTGTATAGCTCTCCCCAAATCCACTACACTGCTATCATATTGACAATACTGGCACACAGTCAAAATGTTCTGAGTCGTATACTGTCTCGTAGGAAGAAGTGATTGAGAAAATTAGGAACCTGGACTTCAATAGACCTAATGCAATCTCTAGACACATTAAACATACATGTGTTTATATTGAAAGTGAAGTCTGGTGCATTAATTAGTATTGTTAAACACATTACTTCTTATTAACATTTTACTATATGCATTTCATACATTTTAATTCCTTGTTCGTCTCCCCTCTAACGTGTAGTGCACGGCAGCACGCCCTAATCGCTACAGCGTGCCTTGTACAGTAAAGTGCACTGTCTTATAATTGTCTTTGTTGTTATTCTTTTTAATTCGAAGTTTATTTAAGCGCACGAAGTGTCAATCTGACGATGTCGCAATGAACATAAACATAATACATCAGGACTAATGTCGACTGTTGTGTATAAAAGTTCAAGTGTTAGTCAATAAAATATTCTGATTTATTTTATAGAAAGACATAACCTGTTGATGCTTTTTTCTTTACTCTTTTCGTTTCAGTCTTTCTTAATTTGCAATTTTGTGTGGTATGCTTAAGAACTCCTTGAGCAAAATAAAATAAGCATACCACACAAAATTGCAAATTAAGAAAGACTGAAACGAAAAGAGTAAAGAAAAAAGCATCAACAGGTTAAGTTTTCATTTAATTTTTTCATTAACCTTCCTTTCTATTATCTGTCTCTTTCGTCGTGCATTTGATGTCTGGTTTTATACTCGTTTCCTTCTTGCCACTGCACAGACAACAATATATCAAATATGAATAAGGCGTGTTGATGGTGGTTTTTCAAGGCCATTCACCCTCTGGCGGTTTGTGCGCATTTTAGCTGTCATCCGGCGTGCACAACCGCATAGTTCCATAGCTAATAGCAATATTCATAATAAAGACATTATTAACATGTGTGGTAACTGATGGTCAATAGTGGTTAATATTTCATCCTGTGTAGATTTAGCTAAACGACCGTCAATAGGCACGAAGAAATGATTATCTCCCATTTCTTAATGTGAAGTGTTAGAACATGGGATGATGGATGAATAAATGAATGAATGTAATAGTTAACTGCCAGTTATCTTTATTAACAGAGTATTCCTGGCTATGCTGCATACAACTGCCTCGACCGTGCCGAAAACAAATTAATACGTGGTTCTACTGATCTATGATTTTAGGAAAAGGAACAACTGAAAGTATAACTAGCGTGTTTAATTATTTTTTTATAATGCACTGAGTAGATGAGTGTTAATATTACAAGATATTTTTTTGTTGACACCGGCGTGAGTGCTTTCTTACACTTATAATAAACATTTGAGAACGTCAGTCTAATAATAAACATTTGAGAACGTCAGTCTAATAATAAACATTTGAGAACGTCAGTCTAATAATAAACATTTGAGATCGTCAGTCTAATAATAAATATTTGAGAACAACAATCTGATGACAAACATTTGAGAGCGACAATCTGATGACAAACATTTGAGAACGACAATCTGATGACAAACATTTGAGAACGACAATCTGATGACAAACATTTGAGAACGACAATCTGATGACAAACATTTGAGAACGTCAATCTAATGACAACTATCAAGCCTCCCTCTTTTCAACTAATCGTAAAGTGTTGTAAATTTTAAAATCTGTTTCTGTAATTAGGTCTGAGATTCTCAATGTTGGACTTAGTCTTAAAAAATGATGCAATCATTATGCTATCTATAGTTCTCTTGCGCAAAATCGTCCCATAAATTAAGTTTAGTTCTCAGATGATTGGAATAGTTATTTTATTTAAAGTTATATTGGTGTAAATCAGAGCAAGATTTTAGTAGAAAAATATATTATTTTTACTCAATCAACCAAAGGTAAAATGTCAAACATTGCAAACAAATTGCATTAATTATTATTATTATTATTATTAACTATTATTAAAAAGGAAAAATCACAGCAAGACCCACACATAAAATATTATTAGGAAATAGAATTATGTATATATAATGTTTTCAGACTATTACTTTCATAAGTTGTTATTAGCATGCTTATTTTTTATCTTATTCAGTGCAATCTTAAATTATAATTAAGGAAATACAGACCTGTAGTTCAATACATCGTATACTTCTATGTGTTTGTGGGAGATCAGATTAAAATCCCATGTATTTCAATACATCATATATTATGTGTGCTTGCGTGTTTGGAAATCAATTTATAAAAAATAACCTTTCAAATCTGTGACAAGTATTAGATTTGTATTTCTGTGCGTATGGCTTAAAATTTTAACTGAAAATATTAGATTGTGTTATGCATTTGATTACTCATTTGATACTTGGGTCTGGTATTATGTCACCATATTACAAATGTGTATTTGGTTTTGTAGACTGTATTGCTATCATAAGTCTTAGTAGATGAAAGAGTACTTAGAAACTATTTCATTACAGGACATTTCTTTATACAGAACAAACCGTATTATAATTTTTGAAAGTTATTATGTAATTAGATATGTCAAAGTTTGCTTGGTCTAATATTACAGAAGTCTCAAAATTAATGGATTTTTCACACGACTGACTCGTAATTGTAACTTCCCTCATAATGCAGTTCAATATTTAGCATTAAACCTTATCTATGTGAAACCTTTCAATAATTTAATAGTGCCCTTAACATTTCCTGTTCATGACAGTGACAAACTTTTCTCCAGTTCATATGGACTTTTAACAGTTACATCCACTGTTAAAGAGATCATCATTTTATGAAGTTAACGGATCTTTAAAAGACAATTATTGGCTTTTAAGATGCACTCATAAGATACAATGAGCATGTTACAGTTAAAAACCGCTTTAAACTTACTTCACCAACACCCATCCTCTCAACAACAACAGATGAAAGCTTACTTTCGCCGTTTACTGGGTATCATGTAGGCAAAGGCAAGACAATCGTCCAGGGAACATTTACTGGGCGTGAAGAAAGGTTTGTGGCAAAAACCTCAAGCTGTAAAGTCGTAAATGCTTTATGAATTGCAGTCATGGTAAAATAGAGCGTATTAGCGAGGGAAATCCTGAGAGACGGCAGTGTTATTCACATTTAAAGCCCTGACAGCAAGATTCACGCTTCATTGAACACATGGTGAGGATGGGATCGCGATGCATTGTGCAGAAACGCGTATTAACAATTAACCAGTAGCGTTACAGACTGCATTACAACCAGTAGCGAGATTATGCTATAAATAATTAGCTCATTCATACATCAAAGAGAACTGCATACTTTCACGACGGTATGCAAAATATCGTAGGCCATTAATATTTAATAAATTATGTCTAATAAACATTAACAATCCATACGCTTTCCCTGTCTACACAATAATTTTGCAATCTTTGGAGCTAAGTAGGTCAAGACCTCCAATGCTTATTTCTTATTTGACCCTGTGAATGGTTTATGTCTCGCGTGACTTTATCAAAGGCTTCTGCATTTGTCTTACAATATGTTGATATTTGGGGAAGACTTTGCTGTTGTGAGCGTTAAACGTAATAGCCGAGAAGTGATGATTGGTTGATTTCTATTTAATGTCTCTTTCATCTTCCGCTGACCTTGCGGTGAGTGCAAAGTGATCAAGTTAGACATTGTTGAATGTACTTTCCAGGTTTGAACTGTGGTAAACAGTTTGCCCCCATCTAAAACATGTATCTATATGTGAGATGCACGCGCGTGAGTGTTGTAAAATTCTTGTTGTATATGAAGAGAAACGAAGATAGGCTGCTACCATGTCAGATGGCCAGTAAACGTCATTTGCGCGCAAAAGAAGATAATAAGCAGACTAACTCTCTCTTGTCTAACCTCTTGACCTAGTGACCATTACGTTTATGTCGTGCCCACATTGATTAAATCTAGTCTTTCATTCAAACTGGGACAAAATTGTCACTGTCCATTAAATGGTGCAAATATAATATAAACTAAATGGTTTGCTAGACATTATGCATTTCAGAATACGACACTCTTCAATTGCAGACTAAATACATTTTCCATTTTTGTACTAAATGATGTTTTCATGGCTGGTATAGATTACACTGAGATAGAGTGTTATCTTACTTCGATCTTTTGTTGTTGTATGTTTATTAGTATAATATTTCATTTTCTTCAGTTCCCCACAGCCATCGTACATTTCTTTCTTTGTATTATTTGAATATATTTTCACGACCTTTAATTTTGTAGGGTAGATCAGTGTATATGTAAATAACTGTATTTTTGAACACCGAGCATTGTTACGTAATTTTCATGCCAGGCACCTTATATGTTCAGGGTGAACTTCAAAGCTCATTGCGGGCACAATATACAATCTATATGCCAAGCTAGGAATTTTTAAAAAGAAATAAAATTGTTTCTCGTCTAGAGACAGGTGGCACTTGTACGAGTGGGAAGTATTCTTAATTAGTCTTGTGTCGATGTGCTGGATAACTACCCCGGATAAACCAAGTCAACAGAGATGAAGCAGGGCGACGATTCTCCCATCTACAGCAATGTCTTACTTCTTGTTCGATTCCCAGAGATGACTACCAAGAACTGCTACACCCCATGACCGCCACCACCATCACCGCCAACACCAACACCACCACCACCACCACTCCCCTTTACCCAGAAGTGAAATAATAAATGTATCCAGACTGGTACTTTTTAACTTACTGACGGACCGGCTTCGCGAACGATAGGCGATCAGTTTTGTAATGACTGTTGCGTGCTACAGTTATTACATTCGCGGTAGGTAGCCGGTGGTGGGTACAGCGAAGATAGAGCGGCGAAAGTAATTATTCCGCCAGGGTGTTCACGCACTTTACCTTCGGCACGGTTTTTGTTCGAATATTTATGAGCTCCCGTCTGAAGTGCTCAGCGTCACGCCGTATGTTGTCTTGGCACTTTGTCAACATCCGCTCTAGTCAGCATTCCTGCGATAAGGATCACTTGCACTACTACACATAAATATAGAGGGAGGAGACAATATCTTGCAATGCTACAACGAATAAACAGGAAAGAGATAAAATCTTGCACTGCTACACACAAATATACAGGAAAGAAGCAATATCTTTTTTTATTTTTTGTATTGCTAGGCACAAATAATAAACAGGAAGGAGACAAGATCTTTGTGCACTCCTGCACACAAATAAACAGGAAGGGGATAAGACCTTCTTGTACTCCTACACAAACATAAACAGTAATTAGGGAGCGTCTCCTTATACTGATGGACACAAGCACAATTGACATAAAATCTTCAAGTACTGAAATAAAATGAGGGATGCAAGATCTTCGCGTACTGATACATACAAATAATTAGTAAGTAGACAAGATCTCCTTGTAGTGATAGATAAAATAAACAGTAATGAGACAAGATCTCCTTGTACTGATAGATAAAATAAACAGTAAGGAGACAAGATCTCCTTGTACTGATAGATAAAATAAACAGTAAGGAGACAAGATCTCCTTGTACTGATAGATAAAATAAACAGTAAGGAGACAAGATCTCCTTGTACTGATAGATAAAATAAACAGTAAGGAGACAAGATCACCTTGTACTGATAGATAAAATAAACATTAAGGAGACAAGATCTCCTTGTACTGATAGATAAAATAAACAGTAAGGAGACAAGATCTCCTTGTACTGATAGATAAAATAAACAGTAAGGAGACAAGATCTCCTTGTACTGATAGATAAAATAAACAGTAAGGAGACAAGATCTCCTTGTACTGATAAATAAAATAACATTGCTGGGGCATGAGCTCGCTTTCTTTGTACTCATAGGCACAAATAAACAGAAAGGAGAATAGCAGTGCCTTCACACAGATGTCTGCTCATCAGTCTATCCATTCGACCATTTATCTACTAACCTGTCTGTCCATCCTACTGTCTGTCTGTTTACTTACCTGTCCAAATTTATTTGGTATCAAATGGAACCTTTGATAAGATTTTGATTCACTAACCAACATTTTAATTGGCTACTGTTGCAGATGAACTCTTTGTGTTTGTTACGGGATGAATTGCCTGGCCAAACAGATATTAAGTGCAGGTGCACGCAAATTCAGGGAAATAATTACGAGCACACATTTATGGAGAGAATTCTTACAAAATGCTAAACAGCAAAAGTCCATTTATCGACTTTCAGGTGTAAATAGGTTAAGTGGATCACGAATTAATTTTTACATTAAATCTATTTTCCTTCGATATAAAGGAACATTCATATGGTCCTTCAAGTCGATATAGTAAATTGAAACCAACCCCGAATTATTAACATAGATCTACTAATTCAGACATATTTTAGAGATTTACTTTGAGAAAATGGATAGTCAAAATCTCCCAGTTTTATTCAGTAACAATAATTCTTCCAACAGGAACATTAACTCTCTGCGTCAGAGTAGTCTCCGCATACTTAATTGCTGACAGGCCACTGTTACTCTGAAAAGGATGAAGACTGAACAACAACGACTGGAGTTATAGCGCCCCCACTCAAATCCTACACTCCTTCAAAAATAAAATAAAATTAGTTTCATATGCTCCTGTTTCTGTTTCTGGATTCTATACTTATCTTGCCCACCCCTGTGAACATTTCTTTGACCCGCGTCTAGAGCTGCGACTCATATTCAGACTTATGTGGGTTCAAACCATACGCGGTAAGGAGTAACCAAAACACTCGAGTTGAGTTCCTAGAGACCTAGACGCATTTATGTTTAACGCTTTAGGAAAACAGACATTTAGATGCTCTTCAGAATCAATTAATTAATGATAGAATTGGTATTTGAATTGTTGGCGTGCGTAAACAAATAAATGCTGCATGAATAAAACAGAACATTTGACTATTGCATGAAATAAATAATAAATGAATAATTTAATCAATCAAGTGGAAACATAAATCATCAAATATTACGTTTAATTTTAAACATCATAGCACGTATTAATTAGCTGTATTTACAATTGAGTAATGTACTCAAAGTGATTTAATGCGTATACATCAGATCTTCAACAATTGATACAAGAAAATATGTCAATTATACTTCAAGAATACGTTGGTGTGGAAAGAACTTAATCCAATTTAATTATTTTTTAAAAGTACTAAATTCAACGTTCTAAAAAATGAAACGAACTGTTCAGTGGAAATTAGAAAAGAATAAATAAAATAACGGTTAATTTCATGTAAGAATCAGGTAAGTACAGGTCAGGCAAACTAGGGTAAAGTCGGCAATGTGTTTAAGAGTAAAACGGGGAGGTTACTGACTTATAGAAGTTGACGGCACGATCAAGAAAGTTAATTATTTATCAGAAAGGCCTCGCTTATGAGTCAAGAATAGTTATCCTAATGAAGGACTGCGAGGACACACGTGTGAAAGATAACTCCTGATTGGTCTCTTTAACTTGTAGTTATTACTGGGAATTATGAAACGAATAATTTCATCTTGCTTTGCTTAACGTCCTCTGAAGTATAGCATATTTATTTATTCATTAGAGGGCTGTGTGAACTTGAATCTCTTGCAGTCGTTTTTTTTCTATGATATTTTGGATTTTGTACCCACTCACCATTTCCCCAGGATAAGGAGTCCGTAGATCGTTTCCCGAATTGTAAAGATCATGTGTCCGAATTGTAAAGATCAAGTGACTAAACTGTAAAGATCAAGTGTCCAACTTGTAAAGATTGGCGCCCGAATTGTAAAGATCATGTGTCCGAATTGTAAAGATCAAGTGACTAAACTGTAAAGATCAAGTGTCCAACTTGTAAAGATTGGCGCCCGAATTGTAAAGATCAAGTGTCCGAATTGTATTGATCAAGTGTCCGAATTGTAACGATGACATGTCCGAATTGTAAAGATGTCATGTCCGAATTGTAAAGATGTCATGTCCGAATTGTAAAGATCAGTATCCAAATTGGGAAGATGTAAGATTTTAGAGATTAGAATCAAGGATAGGAAAAGCTAAATAAGTCTGTATCCTCATATTATCGTGTTCCTAATTGAAATGACTTTGTGGGTAGTTATAGATGCGTATCCAGAGTGCATCGGTAGGCATGACATTGTTGTTATGTACGAGTGTTATTATCTTGATTATTTACATTGTCATCTAACTGGCTCAAGAGTCCCGCTTTTTATACGTGCCTAACATTGTGGGTGAAGGTCGAGCTTGCAACTTCGCTGTCTTTGGAGTGGATTTCATTTAATATGCCAAGGGTCATGACGAACGACTTCATGTTTTAACCGATCCGTTTAATTGAAATAAGATACACGATCAGGTGATCACATGGTGTCATTCTATAGTGCAAATATAGACCTTCTGTAGTGCAGATGAGTCATTCCATTGTGCGGATGACTGTAATTGCTTGGAAATACGTTGCTCTTTGCACGTTGATCCGGTTTATTACAACAAAGGTCAGATGCGTGAGAAATCTTCGTTGCCAGAGTTGGAAGAGGAAAGTGCAAACGTAATGGGAATGAGGAAATTTCAAAGGCAAACGAGTCAAGTCATAAGAATATCGACATTATGGGGTGGAACTGAAGATTCAAATGGTACTGTGTGATGCCTGGTAGTGACACCAAAGAGATTGGCAAGCAGTATTACTGCCAGTGTTTAAAGTTATTATTAAATTTGTTAAATGTACAATTTATTTTATAAAAGCTTTGAACGGAAAGTTTTTTTTACTGGACAGTGAGACATAATTTATTTGAAAAGAGTTGGTGAACTCTACGAGTACCTACACATGTGTTTGTAAGATCCGAAAATGAAATTACTTGCAGCAGTTGCAATAATAGTGGTGGGGCTCAATAAAATCTGCAACATAACTATTCAGCTCAATGAAAGAACTGCAACCGTTGAAGTTTGTCATTGCAGAAGTCGTCTGACAGCAAGTGTCCTTACCTGGGAACAATTGTCTGGAATGTTGATTGCATTCATTTGATACTCAGTTTAATTTTAGCTTCACCCTATCCTACATGTATTTCATGTGTACTGAGAGAGACGTGTGTGTTTTTTCTTTCTTTTTTTTCTTTTTAAGAGATGTGCTAAAGCTATTTTATTGTCTTCATTCTTCAACAAGCTGAAAACATGCTGGAGGCCATCAATCATTTAACATTAGCAAGGCAAGCATAAAATGTGTGCACGGATTCAAATAGTTAAATTCCCTCCCTCTCAATTTGTGCTTCACCGTGTCCTTGTTAGAAACTAATTACCATTGAATAAAATATCTCCTCTCCCCCTCTCTCTCTTAATACCTCGCGTATTGCTAAACTAATGATCCAGTCCACATCTACTTTTTATTTTAAAAACTTGTGTAACTCTACAACAGCACACTCTACACAATCCCATGCTTTATGCCTTGTTCTCGTTCACACGAAATGCTGTTATGTAGTAAGCACTGGATGAGCAATTATCAGGATGATTCTCTGACACTTGTCATGTCCTCCCTCAGAGTTATTTACCAACTTCATTATATTGCGATTGCCTAATTTTCATATTTACATGAATATTGCTTGCTTTACTGCTATCTTCTTTACACCGAAACCATTCGCACTTGCTGTCTTCTTCTCCCTATTTTAAATGACCAAATAGATTTATTGTGCTTGGGGTATGCCTGATCATTTGCCTTTAATCTTTATACTGCTCCATTTTGCTAAAAATACTACTAAAGCAATAATGATTTAGCGTTATCTTTCTTTTTACTGTTCCTTTCATTGTCATCATTGCAATGGCTGACATTAATCTTTGGTCATGAATAAAATATGCAGCTTCTTTCATCCTCAAAATTACATTGACACATGTCAATACTTAACTCTTTCTTTTTCTGATGCACATTAGAGTAATGATGTGAGTTCCAGCATGCACTCGGTAACGAAATGATTATTTGCACGGCAGATCTCAGTCAAGGCGTAATCTGTGTTCAGATACTAAGCGATCTAATATATACTGGGGTTGTGGAAACCTTAATATCAAGAACAAGAGTTTGTTAAGACACTCAAACTCGGCTTAAACATCTCAGTCTGCAAAGTTCTTGTAAGACGCCCTTCACTCTATCTTGAAAGTTGCTTAGTCGGAATCGTACTCATTACTCTAATGGTCAAGAATTTGATTAGCATGAGCGTTATCTCCCTTAGTCTCCGTAAACATTACATAGTCGTGGATGGGTCGAACTCCTTTCTGTCGTTGGTAATATGTGTGCGAATGACTTTGCAACTTCAGTGGTTAAGGTAATGTGCTGTTTCCTAACTGGTCATGGCCTTAGGCAGAGTTTGACATCAGAAATTTTAAAAATGTCCCACTTCCGCCACCACCAATCCCCCACCCCACCCACACACACTCCGACCACATGCTAATAAATTTGTATTCAATGACTGACTTCTAACAGGTGGAAATTAGGTGGGCATTATTTAAGATATCCAAAACAGCAATATTTTTACAACTATCGCCACTAAGAAATTTTGGTAGTTTGATTAATTTCTCTTGTCCTCTGGTGAGACCACTCTCCTATTAAATATTTCAATTAATACTTAGAAAACTATGTATACAAAGGGATGAAGAAACCCATTACTATATTTAATCTAAAATTATATATAAAGGAATACATGTGGTTTCATCATGAATTGTGGGTTGAACACTAAAAAATACCTACAGGACAACTTTGTCTTTGCTTAAATCAATTAAAGCTTGCTTCTCTCACTGATAATTATATTTTTATTAACGCAGTCATCATCAGTTATTTTGCTAAACGTAAAGTTTTTAGATGTCGAAATCCGTTCTTTGATTACTAACACCACATTGCACATGTTTAAACAGTTTGTCTTCTTTGTTTGAAAGATTTTATTTATCGATGCAAGGATAGACCCGATTAGCTGAACAGCTGTCCATCGCGTCCAAGTCCACCCACAGACCACCTGTTAGTACAGCTCGCTCTTCTGCGAGTGCTCGCAACAAATACAAAACTTCGAGACAAAACTATTTCTGGTCTCACAAGGCAAAAAATGACGTAACAGAATGAAGTACCGTTAATTAATTCCCATCTTTATGAACAAACACCTTCGATTGCCTATTTAAGTTTTCTAAAGTTTGTGACAATAGATTTTACGTGCACATTCCATCGTTAGCGCTTGACATATACTTTTTTAATGTTAGTTTGCACTCATAAGGGCGACAATCGGATCACTTGTGCCAGGCATTATGAGATAAATTAAAGGCTATCTTCTTAATTTTAGCTAGATAGTCGCAGCTATCGAACTGGTTAAAATGATGTAATTTCATGAGCATGTTTAATACAAACAATGTAAAAATTTTAGCATACTATATGGGAACATCTTCAAATATTTGTAGAAATAATAATCTGCACACATAAAAAAATCTTTATGTAAAAAACAAGTATAACATATCAATAGCAAAATGCACGAAATATTTCTAAGTCCATTCTTTTTCAATCAGCCAGTTAGCTCACAGTTAGGCTAATGGCTGCCTTTCACAACTAGACTTCTTGCCACTCCAAATTCAAGTGATTAGACAATATAATTCTCTACAGCAGGTAAACTTTTGATCTCAGCCCATTGGCTTATCTCATTCCCGCGTAAATATTAATTTGATAACAAAACTACTCATCCAGTTGGAACTGATTTGGATTCCGTCAGCAATTTCTAGCATATTCTCAATTGGAGTTATATACTCCAACTCTGTCATACAAAATACCATCATAAGGAGAGCCAAAGTTGACAATTTAATAATTTATATAACAATTAAATCTAGAAATAAGGATGGGCGAATTTACTCTGCTACAGTAATATAATAAGTTGCAAACTTAGAAACAATCGAGCATTTACAATGTTAAAAAATAATGAGATGATATTGCCCATGTAGGATGAAATTGGACATTACTGAGTATCTGTATAACAGGAACTGCTGTAAAAGTGCAACTGTACGGATATTATATGATAACTGAGATGACGATGGTTGCCATAAAGATGAAGAAAGAAAGAAAAAAGAAAGAAAGAAAGAAAGAAAGAAAGAAAGAAAGAAAGAAAGAAAGAAAGAAAGAAAGAAAGAAAGAAAGAAAGAAAGAAAGAAAGAAAAAATAAGAAGTCGAATTGAGTAGGATGGTTTATATGTGTGTGTGTTCCTTCACCCGCATCTTCATCAAGAACATTTCGGAAAGATAGGAATTGGTCCACGACTTCGAACTTAAATCTGAAGTAATTATGTGAAACCAATAAAATGTGTATCTTTTACTGAATAATGAAAGTACTACTTATAAGACGATGAATATTTTTTTAATTAAAAAAAATGAATGTGTGTATATAAGACAGGTATTTACAATTAATAAATAATGTGTCATTAAAAATAAAAATAAATAAAAGGAAAACCCCCACTAGCCTGCAAAGTACGCACGTTACCATTTCAGAACGAAAGTACTGAAGTAGTATTTTCTCTACTTGACAGTACTTACACCATAAGATGTTAGAAAGAGCTCATGTAGTATTTTATGTACTGGACACTACTTACACCATGTTACGAAGATACTTTAGCACAGGAATGGTAGCCTGAGAACTGTCTAGAATGGTGAAGGAGTGGTGTGGAACATTCAAATGTCAATATCGAGCAAAGCATCTAACATAATCCAGAAATGGGGAAAAAATGCTTGACCTAATTACCGACAAGAACTATTTTCATGCTCGTAAACATTCACCACCTACCCACCCCCGAAAAATATAAATGGAGAAAATCAGTGTCGTACTCTTACATTCTAGCGTCACACAAAATGTTGAACTTGATTGTGGACATGACTATTTCCAATAGCTGAGGCCAATGAACTCATTTTTAACTCACTGTTTTACTTCAAACCCAGCAAGTGTACAGAAACATCCACACTCGGACAGCGGACGAATCGATAAACAGCGACGCACTTCGGCAGCTTTGCTTCATGCCAGTTTATAGATCAAATGTTAAAATAATAAAATTAAAAGGAAAGTTTGGGACAGCATGTGGGTGGTGCGGGGCGGGGGTTATTTTGTATACACGAGATCTTCTGATGTTAGAAGAGGAAGAGGTCGCAATGGACTTCTTGATTTTTTGTGAATAGTTTTATTTTTTTTATTCAAGAGACTTCTTATGCTACCATTAATTATAACTATGGATATAAGTATGACTCACTCGTTCATTAATCTTGCATTATGCGTCAACTTTTATTGTTTATTTGTAAAAGTAAATTAATACAACAGAATGAAATATTTGTTAGTAAATAAATTAATTGAAGAACAAAGTGTTACATTTTGTCTTGAATCATTTATATATATATATATATATATATATATATATATATATATATATATATATATATATATATATATTGTTTTGTTATTCCTTCTAAATCTTTAGCTTGTTTCATTGCCTCATTCTTGTTGTCTTTCTACTATTTGTCAATCTGTCTATCTGCATACCTCTCTCTCTCTCTCACCCACACTCTAAACCACCTCCTCCTAATGATAAGTAAATTAATTTTTACTTAATGATAACTCTGTCTAATTGATCTCTGGCAAATTATGCAGTACAAACTGAATCTCAGAACGTGTTGATAGTGACAACTGTTTTAATTCGCAAAAATACTAAACTTGCTTTGACTGAAGGACCTGGAAATAAATTTACGGAGTTAATGCCACCCCACCCTTCATTCCGCACATAGAGATGAAGCCGTCAATAGCTTGCAGACATAGCAAGGGCAGAGTTCACTTGTAGCTTACTATAATTTACATAAGTTATAAACAAGCACGGACACGTACCAATAACTCACCATAATTCACTGAGTTATAAACAAGCACGAACACGTACCAATAACTCATCATAATTTACATATAAACAAGCACGGACACGTACCAAATACTCACCATTATTTACTGAGTTATAAACAAGCACGGGCACGTACCAATAACTCACCATAATTTACTGAGCGGAATTAGTTTTACTGTAAACGAGTATAATGTGCATTCGTTATAAATATGCGAGGACATAGTTCGTTTGTAGCTTAATAAAATTTGCGTAGTCTATCAATAGACGTGAACAGTTACTTGTAACTTATTATAATTTGCGCACTCTATAAATAGGCGTGGGTAGTTATTTGTATCTTACTATAATTTACATACGCTAGAAATAGTGTGGAGAGTTACTTGTAACTTACTGTAATTTGCATACACAATAAATAGGCGTGGCTACTTACTTGTAACATATTATAATTTACATACGCTTTGAATAGATGTGGACATTTGCTTGTAACTCACTATAATATGCCTGCGCTATAAATAGATGTGGACAGAGATTACTTGGTGCTCAAGAACTCTGCACTTTGTCGGGAAGAAAATCAGCAATACATACACAGCTTATTTTTGTTGAAAACTGGCTGGGGATGGGTAGGGAGGAATAGGGGTAGCTGAGAACATGTTTAGTTAATGAGGTGTTTAGTTCCGGTAACTACACCGTGTCTGCAAACAACGCAGGGAAACCTCAGGCAGCTGAGCGTTCTCAAAATAGACCGTACTGTGAACTTTTCTTTGTGGTTTTTTTTTTAAATGCCCCAACGTTAAGTGCATTTCAGTGATATCGGTTATAGAAGTATGCATTTAACCCCTTCACGCTGATGTCACGCCTATGTTTATCATTTGTCTTAATTTGATCACATCAAAAGTGGTAGCACTATGATAGTATCTGTGTCCAGGTTATCATTGAATATAAGAGTAGTGAATGAGCATGAATTTACTAGCGAGCTGCTCAAAGAAAGGCCTGCCATGATATCACATTAAAACATTATTATTTCTGCTGTTAAATTCTGTGACGGTTTTACGGTTCTTATTTATTTCTTGGATTTTACAACTCAAATTGCCTTGAAAAAGTTTCATAATTATTATTTGACGCTTAGGGTTCATTTCAACGTCAGTTGATTTAATGATTGCCTGTTGTACACCTCGAGTGAATCTGCTTGGAAAAAAAATAAATGTTAGTGATAACAATGCTAGGAAAAACAAGAAATATTAGTGATATATAATGCTAGGAAACACAAAATAAAATGTTAGTGATATATAATGCTAGGAAACACAAAATAAATGTTAGTGATATATAATGCTAGGAAACACAAAATAAATGTTAGTGATACATAATGCTAGGAAAACATATTACTCACAACTAATATCAATACGTCACTATCTTAGATACGCTGGCAACATATTACTCATAACTAATATCAATACGTCACTAACATCGTAGATATGCCATCAAAGTCTTCGATGCATCACAAACACCTCATACAAGTCATTTACATCTTAAAATCATGAAAACATCTTAACGTCACAATATCTTAAATACGTCATCCGCACATTTGATACCTCAAAGACGTCTTGAACAAGTGTGGAAAGACTTAGATATCTCACAAACCGATCTCCCCAAATATCTTAAATTCGTGACCAGCAGATGTGATACTTCAAAGACCTCTTAAACAAGTGGGGTAAATCTTAGATGTGTCACAAACTGATCTTCCCAAATTTCGTCCCTAAACGTTTCAGGTGCAAAAATATTCACCAACATTCACCATCTCACACTTCCCATGCTCGTCATGGCAGTCTTAGGCACCTCAAACAGCATCTTAGTTAATACCCAAAACATTGTAGATTATGTCACAAACATTTGAAGTACGTCACATTCATCTTAATCACGTCACAACATTACATTTTGATCCTGTTTACAATTTTAAATGCACAACACACATCTTAATTACGTCACAAACGTAAGTATATCGAGCACGTCTCAATCACGTTACAAGCGTTTTAAGACATCACCAGCGCGTCAAGGCTTTTGAGAGCGGCGGTTGGAAGGCTTCCTAATAGGGAAGGTGTCATTACCATAAAACGATAATGCGATCCCATCAAAGCGAGTGATGACGCGTATCAGGTAGACCACAATCAGAGGGAGATGCTATCGGTGACAACCAAACAACTCAGTGTATCCGAGTGATTAAAGAGTGGAACAGAGAGGGGTTCCATACGGGTGGTGGTCCGTAGTGGCGTTATCACAGATAGTCAAGCAACTTAAGCATGGGGTTATGGGAGTGGGTACTGGTGGGTGGCAGTACAGCTGAGAATCGACTAATATAACCACATCAAAGCGAATAATATTACTATGATATGGGACAGTGTTGATATTGCCATAGATACTGTTTTGCGCGAATTGTGAAAGGGTAGTGGATGAAGATCGTGTTCTATTGTCAATACATCTTTGTGTAAATAAAAGATATAATATTATGTTTTACACGCAGTAAAAGTAATACTTACTGGTAAGTTAGTAAAATTATTCTTGTAAAATATTAGTAGTAGTGGTAATATTCTGGACCATAAAATAGGCATTTGAAAAAATGATATTAATGGGCACCTTTTGTAGCCACAGCAAAATCAGTATTAGTATAACATTAACGCAACACTAGTACACAGCTAGTACAGCGGAAGTTCAGTTATTAATAAACTTTTTCTACAATATTAGAACATTATTGGTTCAGTACTAGTACAGTACTGGTACAGAATTAGTACAACATTGGTACAGTAGTTCCTGCTCCCAGTAAATATCAATGACTGGCCAAGAAAGAACGAGAACCAGCCTATTCCAGAACATTATACAAGCCAATGATTGGTTGCTGGCACTGGGGTGTGCGCCCCTCGATTAAAGATTTATTCTCCGACTCGTGGTTTTTCCTGCCTTCATTCTTTGCTGCGAATTAAGCCTGTCTCATAAAGCAAACTTTATATGGTACTAGGCCTTGATCATTTTGAGCTACAGTGTCTCCGGTACTGATTTAGATTTGCGCTATTTTCAAAGGCCGACAAAATTGAAATAAATTTATTAAACATGTTTGTCTGAAACATAAATCTAAATACGTTCATCTCTGTTTACGCATGTGTGTTTGTGTGCGTGTGTACGTGTGTGTGTGTTCGCGTGTGTGTGTGTGTGTGGTTTCGGATATGAAAAGAAATTCTGAGATACAGTTATGAATAAACACTTGAATGTTAAAGTATTAATTAGAAAATAATTAAAAATTACATTTTTTAAAATGAGAAGCCATTGTTGTCAATAAGAAATTAATATTCACATTACACACGAGAAAGAAAAATATCCACAGTCATTTGAAAAAATCAGTGTTCCCTCCCCCCTTCACTCACTCCCTACCTCCTTCTCTTACTCATTCATTCAATCCTTCACTTACTCACCACTCACTCACTCACTTACTTACTCACTCACTCACTCACTCACTCATATTTGAATCACAAATATTTTTTTCATATTTTCCTTATTGATTTGTTTGCACTTCAGATCTTTGTGTGTGTGTGTGGTGTGTGTGTGTGTGTGTGTGTGTGTGTGTGTGTGTGTGTGTGTGTGTGTGTGTGTGTGTGTGTGTGTGTGCGCGCGCGTGCATGTGCGCGTATTGTGCGGTGTTTAGTTTGTTCCTGCGTGTGGTGCATGCATGTGAGTGCATATATGTGCACGTCTGTATGATGTCCCTTTATTGTCGGTATTTTCAAGAAGAGCTAATTTTAGAAGGCACGATTATAGAAACGTATGAGAGAAAATAATACTAAAATAAAATAATACTAAAATAAAATAATACAAAACCACTACCACCATCATCATAATTCTATTGTTGATGCTAATGCTGCTGGTTATGATGATTACAGGAAGAGGGGAATTAGTTAAATGATGCTGAAGACAGCAATGACATGCACGTAGAGGTTGCTGGTTGACATAATTATATAAACAAAAATTGTTTTTAAACCAATCATCTTCATAAATCAATATTGAAATTAATCTGATATGTATTAAATCAATATAGAAATTAATCTGATATGCTATTAAATCAATATTGAAATTAATAAAATATACTACTAATTGTTTTCATGACTCCTAAAAGTGGCTTTCAGAGTTTTTGAGAGTAAAACCCCAAAAGCAAGCTGTTTTCGTTTAATTATTGAAGTAGTATTATTACTCAAGTTACAAGTCACATTTATATGGTGTAAATACCTTGCCCTCGTTGACATAACTCCATGCTATCCACTTTCATACAATCAACAAAAGTAATTTTAAACATAACTGAATGGAAATCAGAGAAATCACCTTTCAGGTAACAACTGAGACGACTTTCGATTAAGATTTTAAAGACTCCGGTTTTTTAACGCATTGAAATAACAGGTTTAACAGCATTCCGCGATACATTTCCTTAGCAATAATAGCGGGAACCTGTCGGGATTTATACGGATCAGGAGACGTACACGGTTCCCAGATCGGTGGAACGTAAGCGACTTTCACACTAATTTATTTAACGAATGTTTATGTTCTTGCGCTATTGTTAATGTTCTTGTTCTAATATTAATATTCTTGTTCTAATATTAATGTTCTTGTTAAAATGTTAACACCTAATTAACTATTAAATGATACTTTTTATAGCAGCCATAATGATTTTACACTGCTTTGTCAATGAGCAGTTATATAACCATGTTCTGCTAAGGGAGAGAACTGGTACCAGCAATTTATTCACAGAGTGAGCGCCATGAAACTGCATGCAATGCTAAAGATCCATAGTCATTGGTGGAGCATTTATTCAAAGAATGGAGAATTCAGGGTCATAAAGCAACAGCCATATTAGATAAAAAGGAAGAATGAAAGAGAATTGTCCTTTATGCAGACATAGACAACCCCTGCTAGTTTACAATGGAGGCGAAATCTCCCGCGCACTAAGTACCGAATCTTTGTGGTAGGTTACCTCAGAAAAGAAAAAAAGTGAACACTCTATCATAACTTGAAACTTTCAAGTTCTCTACAGCTTTCTCGAGTTTAGCTGAGAATTTTGGACAACGTAGATCTGCATGGCACAAAAAGCCCCAAGGCGAGCTATTTAAAAGTAAATTTGTTACCTTAAATTAGTAATTTTGAGTTAAATCCCTTTATGGGAATTTGCTTATGCTCTCGCTGGAACGAACATCTCACTTGTTTGTGCCAGTTCAGCCTTAAAGGGAGATGAGACGCGGCTTCAAAACTCGCTTTGCGTGTATAACTTGGTTGAGAAAGCTAAATGACGCAGTTGGCGCTGTAATTGGTGCTGTCCTGTTTTCACCCGATAGGACTACTAATTACGTGGTGCAGGTGGCATGTTTATTCAGCATTAACAACTTTAGAATGAAAACTACAACTACTCCTACTAGTTCTACAAGGACTTCTTCTATGTGTAGTCTATCTCTGGCTAAAACATGGAGATTACTGCAGAGTAGTGGTCTACCCTTAACAGGGAATTATGTGGGCAGGTATGAATACAACTCTTGAACAGCTCCAAGAGTACTGATACAGACACAGTCCTTTCTATTGACGTTTCATGTTTTAGTAAAATTGGTACTCTATACTCACCAATCACATATACTGTAAATACTATTTCAACTGCTGACTACTGTTTATCACAAAATTTTCAGCAATTCGTGCACTTTTGGGTTGTCCATTTTCAGACATGAAAAGGAATTAAGAATTAACGTTCATTAAATTCACTTACACACACAAAGAAATACATTTAAAACAAATTAAGTAATAAAGAGGTAAACCAAAAGAGCTTACAGTTTAAAGACCGACATCTATTCCTGCCCATGTGCACATAATCGTACGCATCATTGTTTCCATCCACCATCTCTCGTTTTTATTAAAAGAACAAAAGATACATTTATCTAAATTTATTATTGTAATTTTAAATATAACACTTACAATTTAAATAGTATTATAGTTCCGATTTTGTTACTTTAAATCTTTATAAATAGTCTCCAAGTAGAAGCCCTGATACTTTAATTAGACTCATCTTTGAGCTATTTATATAATTCTTATAGTTCTTGCTTCGTTGTTTTCTTCCATGTTTCTTTGTCTGTTTCTGGGGGTTGGAATAGTCCACTCATCTTTACTGCTTCTATCAGTGGATCATCTTTGTTGTTATTCCAGATGTAGTCCACAAAGCCAATGACTTCTCCTTCAATGACATGTTTGATTTTCTTCAGACCTCGGCCTAGTCACGTGCACAAACAAATACAAGTGTGATTCCTCGAGACCTCCCGACCACCCCTTCCAAGTTTTCACCAGTAAGTGAGTGCGTTACAAAACATTAATTGTACTAATACAAAAACATGAGTAATTTATGTGTACATCTCTCCACACATAAGCCAGAATATTATGCTTCCCACTCAGCATAGCCATTGAGCTTTGTTGAAGATAGAAACAAAATTCGTAATTCCCCCATCCCCCATCCCCCGACACACACACACACACACACACACACACACACACACACACACACACACACACACACCCTACCCTATCCTTGTTCTCTCCCTCCTCTTTAATCGCACACAATTACTTATATATGCATTTGCAAAAACCAATGCAAAATCAAGCAGCAGTAGCTTAGTGTAAATTCAACTTGTATTATACGAATCTACAACAGCTCGAATATCATTTAATCTGTCATTCTGATAGGTAATGAACAATGGAGCACGGTTGAATAACCTTTGAACACGATATGTGTTATGAACAGTGCTGGAAAATCTAATACTTTTCTGTCCATTACTGCGCGACTAGGGAGGCAGTTATGAACGTTTGGCATGCAATCTCTGAATCTTAATCGAGCAGTTTACGTTACGATGGAGCCATTATTTCAATAAATGAAGAATTCTCGAAAAGGTTTTACATCTATTAATATAAAGGGTTACATCTGCAAAGGATTTACATCTATAAAGGGTTTACATCTGGAAAGGGTTTATATCTATAAAGGGTTTACATATGGAAAGGGTTTACATTTGTAAAAGGAACACTGGAGGCTGAGAAAACAATAGGAGCTAAGAAGCCCAGAATAAGAAGTAGTCCAAATTAGCTACCGGTGTTTCTGATGGACATGACCATTCTCCGTATTTTGCTTGATTGTTAGCTTGCTTGTTTGTTAGTTTGCTAGGTTGCTAGTTTGATAGTCTGCTAGATTTGTTATTTTGCTGGGTTATTAATTTGTTAGGTTATTTATTAGTCTGCTAATTTGTTTGGTTCCTTTTTTATTAGTTTGCTAGTTTGTTATTGCGCTAGGTTGCTAGTTTGTTAGGCTGCTTATTTGTTAGTTTTCTAGTTTGCTCAAGCTTGCTTTGTTGATACGTTTTAACAGATTTTTTCTGAAGAAAACAGAAAGGCAGAGGCTTTACATTTATAAGATGAAAACAGACCTTTTCATCGAGTTTACATTGAAAGTGGACTTTTTCCATTGAGGCCCCATTGACAACATACTTTTTCATCGAGTTTACACTGAAACCAAATTTATCCATCGAGCTTTCAGCGAAAGTGTACTTCTCCATCGACATTTCATTGAAAGTGGACTTTTTCCACTGAGGCTCCATTGACAGCACGGACTTTTTCATCCACCTTCTGTTATTCCATGACGTCGTTTGAGTTGAATTTATTTCACAACAGAAGACTTCAAATATTTATAGTGAATGAAATAATTTTATTATGTTACGTCACATAATAAGAACAATGATGACCTTACCAACAACATGAACCCATCTTATAAAAGAATGAATGTATCTATTGATTAGTAACATAATTATCAAACATCATCAACGAACTAAAATCTCCACGTTATTCCTTATTTGTAAATTCGCTTTCATAATATTACAAGTGGTCAGAACATCTCTTACACTGACGCATGCTGTATTGTGGTAGTGTTTTTTGTATCCTCAGTGAAGTGGTCACGGCATCTCTTACACTGACGCATACTGTATTGTGGTAGTGTTTCTTGCATCCTCAGTGAAGTGGTCACGGCATCTCTTACACTGACGCATACTGTATTGTGGTAGTGTTTCTTGCATCCTCAGTGAAGTGGTCAGAACATCTCTTACACTGACGCATGCTGTATTGTGGTAGTGTTTTTTGCATCCTCAGTGAAGTGGTCACGGCATCTCTTACACTGACGCATACTGTATTGTGGTAGTGTTTCTTGCATCCTCAGTGAAGTGGTCAGAACATCTCTTACACTGACGCATGCTGTATTGTGGTAGTGTTTTTTGCATCCTCAGTGAAGTGGTCACGGCATCTCTTACACTGACGCATACTGTATTGTGGTAGTGTTTCTTGCATCCTCAGTGAAGTGGTCAGAACATCTCTTACACTGACGCATGCTGTATTGTGGTAGTGTTTTTTGCATCCTCAGTGAAGTGGTCACGGCATCTCTTACACTGACGCATACTGTATTGTGGTAGTGTTTCTTGCATCCTCAGTGAAGTGGTCAGAACATCTCTTACACTGACGCATGCTGTATTGTGGTAGTGTTTCTTGCATCCTCAGTGAAGTGGTCAGAACATCTCTTACACTGACGCATACTGTATTGTGGTAGTGTTTCTTGCATCCTCAGTGAAGTGGTCAGAACATCTCTTACACTGACGCATGCTGTATTGTGGTAGTGTTTCTTGCATCCTCAGTGAAGTGGTCAGAACATCTCTTACACTGACGCATACTGTATTGTGGTAGTGTTTCTTGCATCCTCAGTGAAGTGGTCAGAACATCTCTTACACTGACGCATACTGTATTGTGGTAGTGTTTTTTGCATCCTCAGTGAAGTGGTCAGAACATCTCTTACACTGACGCATACTGTATTGAGGTAGTGTTTTTTGCATCCTCAGTGAAGTGGTCACAACATCTCTTCATTGCGAATGCATGTCTCTTAGTGCCCGTGAGAGAGCACATACTGGAAATGGACGTTGAAGAGAATAAATCTTTCGAACATGCACATTGCATTTTCATCCGAGAAGTTATTGTTTAGGCCCCACATTCGCTAACTCTTACTGACAAAAGCCGTTGTGTTCACTGCCTGTGCAAAGCAGGGAGAGGTCGGTATTTACTCTCTCGTCACGGTCCACTTAATCTTCTTTCGTTATTACTTGTCCACGATTTATGTTGTCTAGATTTTTTTCTCATGATTCTAATGCTCTTACGCAAGTGCGTGCCCGACCGCTTGCACAGACACACATGTACGCACACGCCCACTCACACACACGCAAACATATACAACCCCGTGCGCACATGCCCGCACCCATGCATTAAAGAGTCACATATACGTTGCTCAATTTATCCCCTCACCCTGTATAATATGGCAGAAGGCATTCGAATTATACCAGAATGGCAAGTCTCCCGTGATGGGAATGGTTGACAACATTCGCAAGGTGCCAAACACATAAATAATTAATCAAAGAGAAATACTGAACAATGGATCATGGAAACAGACACATATACATTAATCCCTTCCTATGTCCATCAATACACCCACCTCTAAATTAATTTACTCATTATTTGTCGTTTCCCATCATCATCATCATCATCATCATCATCATCATTACCACCACCACAACAACAACCCTTACCATACCGACACAAACACATACACGCACAAGCCTGAGGCTTACTTTGTTTTCAATCTCTTATAAGTGTTTTATCAATATTGTAAAATACTCTGCAGACAGATTATTGCATTAATTAGGGTCAGGACTGCGAGAGAGAAAGTGTAAGGGTGAATTGCTGTTCAAAGTCTTACGGTGCTGCCCATGGAGAGCAAAATAATTTTATATTTCAAAACAAAAATATGTAAGTGAAAGACGGTGTATTTCTGTTGTAATAAAAATTGAAATCACTGGGAATCATATAGGATATGTTGCATGCAGGAGAAACAATATGCTGTTTGAGACTTCACTTTAGCCATAATGTTTAAACGATTCATGTACGTGATTTTAACTGTGATGGCAGGGAAAATGTTTACAACGTTTTCAAATTTTAGATGTTCATGTGTTCTGTTAGTATTGTCAGCCATATATATATCCATGATATATTGCTTGACTCGCTCACCTAGTACCTCTATGATATATTAACTGATTATCTGATAACTATAATGGTATCTGTTTACTAGATAATTCACTGAAGTTTATGACGTTGAAAGTTGCAGCATTCATATCTTCGTGTGCAAGGTTAGACATTCCATGTAATGTAGCACTCGCCCACTCAGATCATGAACTATCTTTTATCCTGCTTGCCTGCACCATAGCAAAGGCACAGAAGTATTGCAAAAGCTTTTGTACTTGTCATGTGTTCAGTATCTGTTCACAATTTTCATTCTCTCTGTACAAGTGGACTTGATCTCTTCTTGTATAAGTCTTTCATAAGATCGTGTTACGACTACCTCGGTGTCTATTTGGAAATTCTAAATAATATTCTCAATGATTACCTCATCTGTGGTCTTGAATTTCCACAATAACCTTATTGGTAGCCTCAACTGTAATCTTGAATCTCCAACAATACCATGACTGTAGCCTCACTTGTAATCTTGGGTCTCCAATAATACTCTGGTTAGTAGCCTCAACTGTAATCTTCAATCTCCAACAATAACCTGACTGGTTACCTCATCTGTAATCTTTAATCTCCAACAATAACCTGACTGGTTACCTCATCTGTAATCTTCAATCTCCAACAATAACCTGACTGGTTACCTCATCTGTAATCTTCAATCTCCAACAATAACCTGACTGGTTACCTCATCTGTAGTCTTGAATCTCCAACAATAACCTAACTGGTTACCTCATCTTTAATCTTCAATCTCCAACAATACCATGACTGGTATCTATATATGTAATGTTGAATCTCCATCAGTACCATGTCTTGTAGCCTTAACGTTAATGTTTTATCTCCACAATAACCTGACTACAGCCTCAACTGTAATGTTGATTCTCTAACTGTAGTCTGACTGCATTCTCACCTGTGTTTAATTTCGAATGATACCCTCACTAGTAAAATTATTAAACCTTCGAAGAATTTCATTACAATAAAATCTTAGGAAGTTAATTTGTAGAATTCGGGACGTTGGCATTTATTATAATTGTTAAATGATATTTCCTGACTGTGACAGACTTCTGACCAGATTCTGTGTCACGAACTTCTGACCCACATCCGAAACTCGAATATCATATTCGAATGGAATTCCTTTGTTAGAACCCTCCCGTCATGCACCAGCATGAGGAAAAACAATAGTGAGTTCATTCCTTGTTATGTAACTTTAGACAACAGTCAAGAAAGTTCGGATCAACAACATACCTCGTGATCTAGTCACGTGATGCATTCATGCACTACAATAAATACTCTTGACACGGTAATATTCTTTACTCAAAACGCAAACCGGTCAACACACACCAGCTCTCGAGCATCTTAGTCGCCGAATATCTTGCTGAGTTGGAAAGGAACATAGGAATCCATGTCTTGTGCAGTAATTCTACTTTAAGAAGGTAACACATCTACTTCTTACAATGATATTGCATTTTACTATTTGTATTTTTGTATATGAATTTATGTATGTATATTGTGCAAATTATTACAATTTTCCTCCGAGCATACGTGATTCAATTGAATGACTGAAGCCTAAAGATTTCATTGTATATAAATTAATTGTAACCTTTTGACTTTCATTTGTATAAACCTTAATTCTCTTGTGCCGCAGAACGTCTGTGCACATTGCGAATTTTCATGTAATTCAAATGATTCTCTTGCGTGTAATTTCATTGTTAATTGTAAAGCGCTCATACTTAATTTGAATTATATTTTGTTCTCCTTGTGTGAATTCCATTTTTGATGAGGTAAATGTTTGGAAATTCATACATTCATGTAATATTAAAAATAACAGACATGTGAATTATATTGTATCTTTATCAATATAAATATATTGTTAAAGACACGATAGTCGAAGATTTAAAACTAAGCGCATTGTATCAGTCACGTGCTTGGATGATTTGCGAATGTAAACCAAATCGCTCATAGAAACCACACTCTTATTTCAGACCAGGTTCTTCTCTGCCTTATAATACGTTCTACATATTATTGCCACCTTCGCATCACGTTGGGTGCGCGTTCCTTTATTCAACCTTGGACGGATGACGTTATAATTCTGTACTGCCTTGTTGATGGTGTTCTGCCATGACGAAACCCTAGTGTAACAAGTCGAGAGATGACAAGTTATTGAAACTACGGATCGTACAGTGCAAGCATCGCTTGATACGTGGAAGGATCGAACTAACCTTAGACCACGTGTTCATCAAGACTCCTAAGAGAGATAAGTAACTAACCCGAACTCTGAATCCATCGAATGTGCTGGCAAAAATAACTTTCTCGAGCATTAACTTTCAAGCCGATTGAACTTGCCTTAGTTTGAAGCTGTGTCTTCGTAATTGATTGTTATTGTTAAATATTAATTATTAAATTCTTTATTGTTAATACCTCTTTCGTAGTGATTTTTATGCATATAGACCTAATTATGGTTTGGATGGGGGATCGACTGAGCTAAATGTAACATTTTGAATGCATAAAGATTTAAGAGAGTTTTAACGGTTTCCAAGCCGGCTATTGTACACAAGTTGTCTGTTCGTGAATCTGTTTGTCTGTACTACAAAGGCGCATTTTCATATGAGACGAAAGATAATTTGAGTAACCAGTCTGTTTAAGGGAAGAGGAGAAATTAATTTATCTAATTAAATTAATGTTCTGTAAAATTCCGAAGCAGGGTCTTTAAATAAAAACTGGACATGTAACACTGACATTGATAAGTACATCACATATTACTGTACCAGGCTTATACATCAAATAAGATTACAATAATGTTGCACAGTAAGTAAAATAGACTTTAAGAAATGTTTATGGCATAAACTGTGATGACGTTTTGTATGACGATATTCTAATATAAAATTCTCTTCTTGTGTTGCAACGTCATTCAGAAGTGAGAAGATGTTGTGTCTGCGTGCGTGTGTTTAGCTTTTAAACACGCATTGGAATATTATTTTTTTTAAAGTAACAATAGAATACGCAGTAAAAGAAAGGAACAACTCGTTGATCTAATTTCAGGTGTCCAGTTTGAGCAATAAAATAAATATAATAGGTACACGTTTATTATTCGCATTTGGGCATCGCAAAATTACGATTCGTTGCATTCGACTGAACGTCAAATTCAAGGGGAGTCTACAGGCCACGAGACGATTTAAATGTCTGAAGTCGAGTGAGTAAGCACTTCTTCCCTATGTACTGACGGAAAGACAAACCTTGACAATAAATTGTCACAGTTCTTGAAATATCTTACACAGGGATCTAGAGAGCCAATCCTAAAAACACCGGAGAGAGAGACGTAGGACAGCCGATATCTGTCAAGATCCCAGTGATTGCGCTGGCTACAAAGACACAAGGGGCCCATGTCTGTCAGCATGGCGAGAGAGGTACAGTCTCCATAAAGTGTGCCAATGGGTGAACGTGAATCTTGTATGCCACATCCATTGGACGACCACTATCACGTGCCCAGCTAACTGACCAGTAATACCGCTAGAGAAATGCCTTAAAATTGTCTAATTTAATTTCTCTTCTTCTATATTTCATATAGATTTTTTTTTTAAAAGAGAGATTAAGTATAGTCGTATTTGCACAGCTACACACACATTCATAGACACCCCCTACACACACACACACACACACACACGCACGCACACACATATATCACAACACACACAGATGCACACACACACACACACACACACACACACACACGCACACGCACACACTTACATATATATACTACATATACAGGTGCACACAAATATATTGATATTTTTTGTACTTATATAAATCTTTAAGGTTGTTTGTTCTTGCTCAGCGATAAAAAAACGAAAGACAATGATAATGCAGTGTTATATTGAAGTGAGTGATGACAGTAAACAGACAATATTTTCCCATTTTGAATATCACCTCGCCCTACCTAAATAAATCTTGAGACATGATTCTTGCTCCGTGCAGAAAGTCATACAAATGTATGGTATAAGAGCTGAGTTGCTGCTCAGCAGCACGGTAGTCTCCCCTTTCTTTGTAAAACAGAAACATCGATAAAACTGTACAAGATTAAACGATTAAGCTACAGGAGTGCAAAGGGTCAGTTTGCTTCATAACATTTATGGATGAAGCCTTGACAGGTCTTGCAAATTAAAGTTAAACTCATAAGATTCGTGTAACTCGCCGACTGGACAGAGGCGTGTGTCTAGCTTCATGTTTTACTCAAAGTATGGAATTACTGTGGATTAGTGTACAGCTGTCTAGCTTCATGTTCTACGCAAAGTATGGAATTACTGTGGATTAGTGTACAGCTGTCTAGCTTCATGTTCTACGCAAATTATGGAATTACTGTGGATTAGTGTACAGCTATCTAGATGTGTTGTTCTTGTGAACATCGCTTGTAAACGAGGCTTTTGGTTTAATAATAATTTTTACTACCCACATTTCTTTTTAAAAACTATTTTTGGAAGGATTATTTTATTAAATTGTAAAATATTATTTTAAAATACTTGCACATACACCTAGGTCTGTTGCCATTTGTATCCAATGTGTGCTTGTATTGCGATAATATAATTATTTTTCATTAATCTAGTTTTGGTTGGATGCTTTGCATTGTCCAGCGTTGTGGATTTGCGTTGTCTGTACATGTGTGTATGTTTGTGTGTGTGTGTGTGTGTGTGTTTGTGTGTGTGTTTGTGTGTGTGTGTTTGTGTGTGTGTGTGTGTGGAGACTGAGACAGTTTCCAAAGCTCTCTGTTCTCTCTCTCTCTCTCTCTCTCTCTCTCTCTCTCTCTCTCTGTGTGGAGACTGAGAAGTTTCCAAAGGTTCTCTGTTCTCTCTCTCTGTGTCCGTGTGTGTTCGTGTGTGTGTGTTTGTGTGTTTGTGTGTGTGTGTGTGTGTGTGTGTGTGTGTGTGTGTGTGTGTAGGTAGAATTTAAGCTATTTTCTTATGATTGTTTTCTGTCAATGTGTGAGAAAGGGATATGGGGAAAAGATAGGCAGCAGAAGTGATACAAGAAAGAATGTGCAAGTTATAGATTATAAATAAACGTCACTTCTTGCTATAATGTGTAGATGTAAGAAGATATTTTGAAGACAAAGTCACGAGGTCCATTTACAACAACATATGCTGTTCGACAAAGTAAGTAGGGGCAAACAAATGACTGCCTTTCAAAATCGGACTTTCTTCTTGCCACTCAAATTCAAAGTGATCAGAGAATATAATTTCCTACAGTAAGTAACTTTTTAATCTCAGCTATTTGGTTGGTCTCGTTCTCGTAAATAATAATCTTTGGATAATAGAAAACTACTCACTCAGTTTGCATTACGTCAGCAATCTAGAATATTCTTGCCTTGAACTGTTACTTCAACTCAGACATTTCAAAAACAACACAACAAGGAGAGCCAAGGTCGGGTTACTCTGACAATTATCAATTCATAAAACTATTTAAATTTAAAAATAGGATGAGGCAAATTTACTCTGTCACACACACATACAATTCGAAACCAAATTTAAGTCTTCATTTAAAATAAAATTTGGCATACTAAGACTTCAAATTTCCATGACACTTAAATTCATTATTTTTCTTACCTGACGATAAAAAGTATAAAATAATTTTATTTTAAGAAACTTACTCTGTAAACCAACATTTATGAGAGCGTAGCTGTGAGCATATATAATCTTAAAATAGAATGAAGACATGGCTAAAGATTTATAAAGCTTGTTACTTCTGTACATGTCCAAGATCTTCAAAGTGTACCAATGAAGATAAGGACACATATATTTAAATACGATAATCAAGATGATGAACTATATATATATAAAATGCTACAATCAAGATCAAGAAAAATATATGTAACATGTAACAATCAAGATCATGTAATGCGTTTAAAGGAAAAATAATCAAGGTAGGACAATAGATTTGTAAAGATCGATAAAGTATGTCTGGACAAAAATACATGAAGCACAACGAAGGATGTGTCCTAAGATTCCAGTCGAGGCCAGGAAAAAAATATGCTTGGTATACAAAAAGCCAAGCCATATCTGTTTCATACAGCAGTCAACAGATGACAAAAGATATGCTTGGTAAGCACAAAGTCAAGCCATATCTGTTGCATTCAGCACTTAACAAATAAACATATGCATGGTATACACAAAGCCAAGCCTTATCTGTAGTATCCAGGAGTCAAAAGATGAAAAATATGCTTGAAATGCAAAAAGCTAAGCCATATATGTTGCATACAGCAGTCAACAGATAAGCAATTTGCTTGGTATACACAAAGTTAAGCCTCATCTGTTGCATACAGCAGTAAACAAATTTTTAAAAATGCAGTGTTGTTTCATCGTTCTGTAATCTGTTGATTTTTGTCTCTCTCTCTCTCTGAATCTGTCTTGGCCAACTTGTCTTCTTCATACTCCCATCTGTCCATCTGTCATGAACGCAAGATTGCCGAGGCAGCCAGGTGCTTAGTTCCGATTGTCTCTCTCAACATGATTAAAGACAAAATTGCAGTGGTGAAAACACCAGCACCTTGTTCAAGTGTTGCCGATATCGAGTGAAATGCAATTGAAACCGCACGGTGAGTGTTAATGCAGTGTTGTAATCGGTTCAACGCGCGCGCGCGCGTGTGTGTGTGTGTATGTGTGAGTGAGTGAGTGAGTGAGTGATCGAAGACAAGGCGCCATTAAACAAAGAGTTGGGGCACCAACACTGTTATGACGACAAAGTGGTGACAAACGGGGGTGGGTGAGGGAGGGTAAAGTTGGGGGAAGACCTCCCCACACAAGATATTCATTTTGAATCAATGCCAGCCGTCTCCCGCTCCTCTACTTTCCTTAACCACCACCATGGAACTACAAGATGACTGAGTGCATTTCTTGAGTAAAATATATTTTGACGCTTATCGGTTCTGATGTGAACATACACACTTCATCGTAAGTATTTAAAATAATCAACTCGAGTTTCTAGCGAAAAGACAAATCTGAGAGTGGTAGAGACATGTGTATACATATGTGCAAGTATGTGTGTTTGTGTGTATGTCCGCGTGTACTGTCTGCGAGTGTTGTATGTTTGTACGCGCGTGTTTCGTTTGTGACGTACATTCTAACTGAATGGAACATTGGACATTTGCACTTTACATAACAGTGTTCACTTTCGTAAGACTGAACAATATGGAAAGAGAGCAACAGAAAATATTACGTAATGAGTATCACGCCAAGCATGCTATATTTAATTTCATTTAATCGCTCAGTATAAAAAAATAATATTCCCTAGAAATATATGAAGGTGTGTTTTGTGTTTTGTTTTAAAAATTACTACTCGCAGTATTATATGAACTTGTCTTATTATTTAGATGCCGGAAGAAACCAAACCATAGAAAGATAACAAGAGAAAAAAATAATATTAAATTGTAATTTCACTAGGTGTAAGCGGGTCAAATGGTATTTAAAACACAATATAAAATAATACACACGAAGCACAACATATCTAAACTCAGTGTTAACTAGACTTATTTATCTAAACTAAAGTAAAAGGAACACAGCGAAATTATCTTTCTAACTATCTATCTATCTATGTATCTATCTATCTATCTATCTATCTATCTATCTATCTATCTATCTGTCTGTCTATCTATCCATCCATCCATCCATCCATCCATATATCCATCTATCTATCTATCTGTCTATCTATCCGTCCAACCATCCATCCATCCAGCCAGCCAGCCATCAATGTGCGCGTGTGCAATGAAATATTTATGTGTGTATGTGTGTTTGTGCGAGATGGGATATATAGATATGTATGTATGTGTGTGTTTTACGATTAAATGTATAATTGAAAACAGAGTTAAAGTAGAAATTAATTATTTTAAACAATATGTAATATAGCTGAATGAAAGAATCTTTCATATGAAGCCCGGAATTTTAAACCACAATCATGCCCAAAATGTGTTGATTTTAACATATGAACTCAAAGGGCACAACTATTTAAGAATTATTTATAAGAATTATTTATTTTCATTTTTCAATTTTAGTTCGATGAACTCCTTTTTCAATTTTCTTCTAAGTTTCTAATTACCTTAGATGGGAAAAACATTATCTTTCATTTTGCAGGAAATATTTTTTCTCCTTGCAGTTTAAGGTTAATAGGACGCATTTAAAAATAATAGAATGTTTATTTGTAAATGACACGTTTTCCAGCATTAGTATAATATTGACTCGAACTATAATTGCTTGAAGTATCCCGTCAGACTCTTTGATTTTGTTTTGTTGTTTAGATGGTTAATATTTCATATTAAAAAATAAAACCTTATAATATAGTGTTGTATCGCAATGAATAAAAGTGTAACGTTGCTATTCTATTTTATGTACAAGTATCTTACGCTGAAATTAAAATGAAATATTTTAGTCAGTTAAAATCTTAAAATTCCTGAGATTACGCGCCTACAAATCCTGTCCATACGCCCTCAGCGATCTGTTTCAAGAGTCGCAGAGTCCGTCAAGGGAAGTAACTAAACTATATATTGGATATCTCGGTTTGCCTGCTTTGATCAATACTTTCATTTGCATACGCAATCAGCCACATTTCCTTAATAAAATGCCGGGTTTAGTGTTTGCTCTCGAATCAGTCAAGCGTAAAATTCTGTCTGAAACCTTGCTACCAGAAGGCTTTGACAAAAAACAAACATGGCCTCCTTAAGGTCATGGCTGGGGTCACTCTGGCAATTGTATCAAGTTCTAATGGTTACAAGAGTGTGTAGTAACTACACAGCATGCCCGCGTCGACACATCCGAGTCGAGTAAAATGTCGAAAGTAAGTCTGACTTAGTTCGTACAATAAACAATTACAGCGAGGTATTCCTTGTTACAACGGTCTCAGCTATAATCACTTTTCTAGAACAGCATAATGAGATATCCCTTATACCCACCGTGCAGTTACAACGGTTATAGCTATAAGCACTTTTCTAGAATAAAATAATGAGGTATCCCTTATGTGTTACAACGGTTTCAGCAACCTTAGCTGTGTAACCTTTGTCACATCATTTTCCTGGCGTGTTGGTTTTGTTGCGATATTTCAACATTTCTCGATGTCTTAGAATTTGCTGAGTGTCGAACAAAACGTCATTTTGTAGTCATCTGACTGCTTTGCGATATGCAGTATTTAAAGACAATGTAATTTCTTTGAAACGGGAAGTGTATTCAGCAATCCACATCTTGCGTCTCTGAGTTCAGTATGTTCTGAACCGGTTAAGTTGTTTCGTCTACTAGTTTACTATCTTGTCCGCTCCAAGTTGTTTCGTCTACTCGTTTACTGCCCTGTCCGCTCCAAGTTGTTTCGTCTACTAGTTTACTATCTTATCCGCTCCGAGTTGTTTCGTCCCCTAAGTTTAATATATTGTCCGCTCCAGTTCATTATTTCTTTTCTGACTTTTTGTGTTCTCGATGTGTCTTAAAGTTTCATCTACTAATCACTCGTGTGACCTTGACACATCGCTTTGGTCATCAGCTGTCATGTGCTTATGTGTCATTCAGTCTCACCTCTTCCAATCACATCTTTTCGACATGTCACGTTTCTCGTCTCTTCTCGATACATTACGTTGTTTCAATGTCTTGTCTCTTCTCGAGATGTCACGTTCTTTCTTCTTCTCGTCTCTTCTAGAGATGTCACGATGTTGTATGTTCTCATCTTGAATATGCAGTTTCATGTGTTTCCTACATTGATTTACTTCACAATTTCATTTGTTGTCGACAGTTAAGGTTGTCTCATTCCTACACGTATGTTGTCGACAGTTAAGGTTGTCTCATTCCTACACGTATGTTGTCGACAGTTAAGGTTGTCTCATTCCTACATGTTTGTTGTCGACAGTTAAGGTTTCTCATTCCTACATGTTTGTTGTCGACAGTTAAGGTTTCTCATTCCTACATGTTTGTTGCGTTTCATTGGCTCGTCTCGATTCTTATTATACGTGTTCTTGACGCTTCGTTTTCACATTGTCTTTTTAGTTCTACGTCAGTTTAGAATCATGTTCTATTGGCGTGTTCTATTGGCCTATTCTACTGGTATTCTATTGGCCTGTTCTCGAGGCGCCAGGGTGTCTTGAATTTTAGCTGTGTATTTATTGGCATGAAACGTTGCTTTGCATTTTAATTGCTTTATCCTCACCGCATGGCCTTTGTCTTGTACCCCAATTGTACGTTTTATTCTAGAATGACACAATTTCTTGTATTGTAGGTGCACATCTTCTCGGCGCGACACTTTTCTTGTAGAATAGTTGTATATGTTCTCAGCATGACACGTGATGTATTTTCCTGTGGTATGCGATATTGTTATGAGTCAATCTCTTGCATTCTAGTTCTGCACGTTCTCGACATGACACATGATCATATTTCACTGCTCTCGACTACTCACCGCTTTTCTCTCCTCGCAGCTTCTCATTGCTCTGTACTACTCACTGCTTTTCACTGCTACTCATACTACTCATTGCTCTCTACTATTGACTACTCACACATGGACAAAGGCATTTAACTGCAGATAATGTTGATATACTTGCAAATATTTTTATTTCTTTTTCAAAATTATTGTTATATTTTGTACTGTGGAAAAAGAGACTGACATTGCGTTCTTGCTCACTTTCGGACATTTAGTTTTTCAACCAATCGTACTCGAAAACACAATGTGTGTTCGCCGAAGAAAAAGAGGAAACGATTCCTGTTTGACAGCGCGGGTTGGCTTGTCTGAAGGTAACTGTGAAATGTTACAAGGCCTGCGTGATACGTCATTTCTACACTTAAATAACAACAAACATTTTTACACCTTCCTTAGTTGTGATGTTGATCAAATATTTTATGCGAACGTTTCCAACACCTTTGAAAACTCCGAATGATCTACACAAATAATAGCGAAATTGTCCTTTTCTCATATTTGCTTTCTTGTAATTGTTATTAAATGTTGCACTAATAAAAGGGAGTGAAGAACACTCCTCAATAGGTTCGTTACATTTACAATCCGGAATATCTCATTTCGCTTTAATTTAGTACAAATTCGATTGTGCACAAGCCCTATGGACTGACTCAAAAATCTACCAATCACTGAAGAGTACATAAAGATTTCATCACATTGTTCTAGAACAACCATAGTCTCCAGAATGGAAATGTAATTTTTCAAACAATATTTTAAAATACAAATACTACTTAACTATTCCAGTTTATCTTTGACACTATTTGATCTTGTCATATCAAATGGGATTTACGATGCAGAATACCAAAGATAGATTGGAGTGTGAGAGTTGGAATACATCCATGCAATATAAGTATGTTATGTCAACACCCCATAACAGTCAATCAGTACGTGGTTCGTGTGAACATTGCATAAAATGATTTCGGGAAATTGATAATGTGAATGCCACTTCGTGCGAATAATGCCTACTGCGCTTGATGAGTATATAATAGGGACACAATATAATATACTTGCAATAATAAATACATCGTGTGAACCCCACAATACAATATGCAAGCAAGAAGTAGACCGCATGAATACAGTAAAAACATGACGTGCAATAAGCAGATTGCGTCAACAATGTATAGCACGCTTGCAACTCTAAGCGGATCAACGCCATCCCCCCCCCCCCACTACACCTAGTTACAACACAGTTTTGTGTACCTTCTAACGATCTCTCCCCTCCATTCTTAAGGTGTGTGCATGCAGTATACATGATCTATCTCAACGTCCAGCCGACCTAATGTGCTTATCATTATGGCTCTGCCATGACGTATTCCTACAGTACACTCTCTAATAATCCACGTACGCTTTCGGCAAGTATCCATTTGTCTTCGTAAAAGATTTACCAGCATTACGCTTTCGAATACTGCATACTCCGGCATCAGCGTCTACCCAAACAAAGAATGTACAGCACTAATCACCTGAATGCCTTTGATGCTTTGAGAAATATTCTCGGGAAGGAGTGCAGAGCAGATGTCTAATGGACTCGGGGAAGGTGAGAATGTGTGCGTGTGTGCGTGCGTATGTGTGTGTGTGTGTGTGTGTGGTGTTCTTGATATGTCGGATTAGAAACACGCCGGCAAGACATAAGGAATGGCTTATTGTGCTGGTTGCCACTTGCATGTTCATTTTGATTGGCAATCAGTGCCAGGGGAGGTTCTGACGTCGAGCTCATAGCATATGACGTGGCTAAGACTTGCTGTGTAACCAATCGATAGGGTGATGATACATACGTGTCATTTTACGTCAGCACATCTACAGTGAGATATTGTGGCCCATGTAGATGATGAGGACTGGGTTAATGCCACTTTTGTGGCCCATGTAGATGATGAGGACTGGGTTAGTGCCACTTTTGTGGCCCATGTAGATGATGAGGGCTGGATTAGTGCCACTTTTATGGCCCATGTAGATGATGAGGACTGAGTTAGTGCGTCTCAGTGGTTCGGACGATCCGAAGTAATGAGAAAAATATTCTTTGCTAAGAAA
The DNA here is from genome assembly GCA_028829895.1 of Sinotaia quadrata. Lineage (NCBI taxonomy): Eukaryota > Metazoa > Mollusca > Gastropoda > Architaenioglossa > Viviparidae > Sinotaia > Sinotaia quadrata. The sequence continues at coordinate 64,526,153 of CM054180.1, read as the reverse complement.
AGACCACATAATTTTTTATCACTGGAAATAACAAGTGCATCTTTCGCGTAAGACGAATGTATGTATGTGTGTTTGTGTGTGTGTATGTATTGTGAATGTGGGTGTGTGTGAGTGTGAATGGGTGTGTAATGATACTTAACTTATTACATTTTACAAGACAATTATTAAGAAATACTTCCTTCTTTAATTTTATAGTTAGCATTTTACTTCTTTCTTCTTCAGAATGATAATGTTTTGTCTTCCTGAGACAGTTTGGCTGGAAGAAAAAGGATTTATGATTGGGTTTATTGGAATGACTAAAAACACTGAAAGCAATGCCCAGAACATTCTTAGACTGACTACAAACACTACAAGAAATACCCCAAACGTGCTTGGTGACTAAAAACACTGCAAGAATTGCCCACAATGTTCTTGGAGTAGCTGATAAACACTGCAAGAAATGCCCACAACGTTCTTGCATTGACCATTAAACACTACAAGAAATGCTTAACACATGGTATAAATTACCGTTTTATTTGTTGCTTTGGACCTTATTTTAAAAGTTACTTCTTCAAACGCATAACCAAAGTAATATATTATTAAAATCAATGCATTTTAAAATATGTGATATGTTTAAAAAACATTATACTTTATACATACTTTTTCATTAACAAAATTATAAAGTTTTATTTTGTGCGTGATTATAATACCTCTCATATATAACATATTTTTTTATTATAAAACCAGCACAAAAGACGATGAGAAACTGGTAAAACTGACGGAATGAAGAAACAAATCCACAAACATATTATAAACACACATTATTAATGCAATCATGGATTGATTTGTTTATAAAATTGCAATTTAATGACATACAGACACTGGTTGGTGCATATCTATCCGTGCATTTTATCTTATACATTAAAGGCTCGTTTAACAGGAGCTACTTACTTGTTAAAGAGGAGTGCATTGTTTTTTACGGAAGGACTTTACCAAAGTGCAATGGAATAAAACAGATTATATCAAAATACTCACTACCAATACATCAAATCACTAATGTCAACGTATGCATTGAGCAAAAAAAAAATGAAGATATTTTAAAAGAAACTGACTTTAAAAAAAACTCTACAAAAAGAGATTTTGATAGACAGATAAACGTAATTATATATAGACTGATAATTATATTATATTATATTATATTATATTATATTATATTATTAAATGGCATCACATCACGCCACGTCACATTACATTATATTATATTGCATTGTACTAGAGAGACAGACAGGTAGATACATAGATTGATAGCTAGCTAGCTAGATAGATAGATAGCTGGCTGGCTGGATGGATAGATAGATGATATATAGATAGATAGATAGATGGATGGATGGATGGATGGATGGATCGATAGATAGATAGATAGATAGATAGATAGATAACCATCATGAAGAATAGATAATACACAACCTATGCAATTGTCACTAAATGGAAAATAATAGCGAACCCTACGCACAATGAACAAGAAAGAAAACCTTTGCAATAGACCTTGCCAAAATCCAAGACTTAATTTTATCTGTCTCGTGCACAGGCCATAAGTATAACAGAAGCAGACAATTCCAGCATTAACCTAAATATTCCTCGCTGCTTTCGTATCTACTCAGCAGATCACGTTGCAGTGCTTCGTACCGCCCTCGTGTGATGGAGACAATAAACACCATGCATAACCATTCCTCAGACCCGATCACGAAAGAAGATTAATCATTAAAAAAAAAAAACACTTTCCGACAGGTGAATTAAAAGCAACCCCTCGGAATTATGCTCTAAAGTGACGTCTATTCGACTTAATCCCATAAGTCTGGCAGACAGAGGGTCTAATAAACTCTAATTAGAAGAAAAGTTGAAAGTATGTATTTTACAGGACCATCACTGTATATAAAGAACTCAGAACATTAGTTAGCAATGAAGAATTCAGAATAGTAGTTAGCAATAAAGAATCAGAATAGTAACTAGCAATAAAGAATCAGAATAGTAACTAGCAATAAAGAACTCAGAGCAGTAACTAGCAATAAAGGAGTGAAATATTTCTATGATACTAAGATATGGTTGACACCTATGACTGTTCACATATAATGAATGTACGATTAGGTAATAAGGAACGTTTTGAGAGCTAAGATTTGTGGTATATGTACGTAAAAAGCAAGTTACATCAGTGATGAAAATTCTCACACGCCCGGATCAATGACTTAGTCGGTAATGACGATGTTTTAATTTTCATTCAAATACTCGTATATCGAGGGTCATTTATCTCCCTTGTAAACCTGCTTAGATTTTTCGCTGTGTTGCATTGAATTTTGCTCATATTATGCAATGAAAGAGTATGTCGTAACCCTTGTACAAAATGTCCGTCAGCAGTAGATAAACACCCAACTAGCAACAGCATAAGAATTGCATAAAAAAAAAACTTACTTCAAGCGTCTGGCTACACATAGGGCTCGCGCTGCACCAAGGAGTGTGATGTCATGTTTTAGTCTCGCTTATGTTTGCCGCCACCCTTTTAGAAATGTTTTTCATACGTCACAAGGCATACCCCTTTCATTGTTCATCTGTTGTTTTAATTATATTAATCGTTGTGGTCTGTATATCTAGCGTTTTGAATTTTTATGTTGCTCACCGTAATGTGTGACGGAAAATATTTTATTTCTTCTCTCTCTCTTTCTCTCTCTCTCTCTCTCTCTGTCTGTCTGTCTCTCTCTCTCCCTTCTTTTTAGACTACCTAAACAGGCATACATAATGATAGCTTAGCTAAGGTAGAAAGAAAGAAATTATAGTTTAGAAGACCATTCTCTCTCTCTCGCTCTCTCGCTCTCTCTCTTTATAAATATTAATTATATGAAATTTGCATGGAAATTCTTTAACCGCTATAACTGGGAATCGTTATCAGCAGTACAAATTGTTGAACAAACACAACCTCGCCTTTCGATAATTGAATTTAGAAGTTTTAACAAGGAAAGCCAAAAAATAGTTCATTGTCTCTTTTATTTCAGGGACTAATTTAAGCAAGCAACTGATTTTTAATCAATGAATATGGGAAGTGTCCATTTCTGCATCCAACTGAAACGGGACGTGAACATCGCATTATTGTTGTGTATGGCAAACAGAAAGAAGAAACTGTTTGATCACACGTTAGTCAGGGTCCACTCACTCACAGACACACACACAGACACTCTTGAATAGACCCACCCACAACAGAGACGTGCAGGCACGCAGACACACACAGATGCGCACAGGTACAAACACAACATCATCTCCACCTGCTTTCACTAATGAAGATAATAATTTGCAAAGGAGCAATACTCCATTCGACAAACTGCGACTGTTATTAAGCCAAACGAATGAACGCTGATGCTTTCTATATGGCAAATTAAATCTTACCTCTCACAGTTTGGTACACGAATATGTGTGTGTGTGTGTGTGTGTGTTTGTGTGTGTGTGTGTGTGTGTTGCACGTGAATAAAGAATGTAATTTTGGAATGAGCACTTCAGTGCTGAGCTGGAATGGGAACGCAATTTTTGAATGAATGGTTAAGTGTTGCATAATTAAAAGGAACTCAATTTTTGAATGAATGGTTAAGTGTTGCATAATTAAAAGGAACTCAATTTTTGAATGAATGGTTAAGTGTTGCATAATTAAAAGGAACTCAATTTTTAAATGAATGGTTTAGTGTTGCATTTTAAAAAGAACGCAATTTTTTTTTAATGAAGTGTTGCACGTGAAAATGAAATGTAATTTTATTTTCTTTACAAATAAAATTGTAAAACTAGTTAAGCTATCTTAAATGTTAGACTGGCAGTTTAACCACGTTTGAGATATTTAAGTACTTAAAAATCATTTTGGCAAAAGGACTACGCTTGCACTTGAAGTGGAATGCATTGCCATGCAACGTTAATATATAGAGATTATATTGTAAGAAAATGATAGTGTTCGGTAATGATAATACACATAAATGATATTATAAGAAATCGACAATTTACAAAAAATATAATGTGCAGAAATGATAGTGTACGGAAATGATATTGTAAGCATATGGCGGGAATGATATTGTACAAAAATAAATATTGTAAAATAAATATATTGTAGTGAAATTGTCAGTTGAGAAAATTATCTTGTACTGAAATGAAAATATACAAACATGTAAGAAAGTGATATTGTGATGAAGAAAAAAATATGAGAAATGAGAATGTACAAAACTATATTGTAATACAACCATAATGTACGGAAGTTATAAATGTACAAAACTATATTGTAATAAAACCATAATGTACGGAAGTTATAAATGTACAAAAACAATTTAGTAATAGCATGATAATTGATGGAAATGATAAATTATGGACATAGTAACACAAGGAAATCAATATATGCTTTTAGGTGTGTGTCCATTACCGCTAATGGCCAATGTTTTGAAATGTGATTTTTAGTTTTTAAAACTATCTATCTATCTGTCTAGTTATGTTGTAAACTGTTGCACTTGTTCTGTCGCAAGGATAGGTTAGTTGCCTAACTTTAGCATCAAATTAAATTAAATTATAACAAATCAAACGTTCTTTACACATCTCGATGGAGTATTAATTTATGATATTGGAGTCTACATTCAGAGAATATACTTTAATGTAAATACAACTCAATATTACGTTTATACAGGCTCTTAATGAAAGGGACTATCCAACATAACTGCCACTAGCCATATTAACGGTATAAACGAATGAATCAAATCATGTGTAAGTAATTACATAATAAATAGAAGACGTCAGCCTACAGGAATTTAATTTATTAGACTTATGACAGCCTTAACACAAGACAAATTGCGAGACGTAATGCTAAATTACAAAACAAAAAAAAAAAAAAAGGAAAAACGAAATAAACCTTCTCTATCAGATAAATCAACAGAAATGAATTTAGGAAAATATTCTCATCATAGATCGGTCACGCTTCAGAAGACACGGACAGGAGCCTAACAATTCTTCATATCAACCGACCTATATCTACGTCACTTCCAAAAGCGCTAAAGTAGCTGAAATATTCCTATGGGCCATGTGCAAGCAGCTAGGAGCCGTCCGAATAATCCTAACAGCCTTCCAACGACCAACGTGGCGCCAGATATAGGCCTGTTGTAGATCCGTATGGCGCTATGAGCAACTGTTTTTTTTTTTTAAAGTGGCACATTACACTTCAAAGTTTGGAGTTTGAAGTTCTCGATTAAGTAATCTAATATCCAACTCACTGTCTTGTCCCTACCCCCATCCCGATAGTCTCTGCTTTTGTTCTTGTTGGTTCTTTGTTTTTGCGTTCTTATGTTCCGTTTCTTGGACACGCAATTGAAAGATGCCGTGTTCATAAATATTTAGTGCTAAAGATATGGGCTCATATAGAAAAATAAATAAAAATAAATGAATAAACTTTTGAATAAATAAAAGACTGTCTCAACCCCCACCATTTAAAACCAAAATGGACAGATGCTCATATAACTATTCGCCTTTAACAGTTTGATTGTCTGTCCGTATTTTTTATTAGTACTGTTGTATACAAACCACAACGTCGATTTCTATATTTGCTTTTACGTCCTCTCAATATCACTTTAATTTTCTGACACCCCCACCCTTCTCTTTTGCCATAATTCTATCATTTAGTAGTCCCGTTCTACTTCGTTCTTCAGTAGTCATCATAGGATGTAGAATTTAGGGACGAGGTGTGGCTCACTTAAATGTCTGATTGACCTTCATAGTTTAGAACTTCACACTGCTGGATGTAAAAGTACATAATTACGGCGAAATTCTTTCGGGTTGGGTACTCTAGTCGTAGCATCAGTACTTGGTCGCTGTCTACGCTTGTCGACTTAATGACTTGGTTATCGTCAACCGTTTCCACTCTTGCTGTCACGTGATTAGGTTTACACACGTCTGGAGAATGCTTGCACCTCTATTGCATATATAATTATTACGCCAACTCTGAAAATGTTTGTTTGCAAATATTATGTGGCAGTTTTTCATTTCAAATAAAATTGCACCAATGCAATTCGCTTCATTGAAGGGTGGTGGGGGCGGAGGGGAAGATGAGTGGCACTTTTAGTGACTAGCTGCAAAAATATTACTTTTGACGTCATATATACTAAGTTTCTTTAATTTGTCTGCTTTTTTCCTTTCCATTGCTTTTATTTCTTCTTCTCTCAAGATAAATGGAGCAAAGACTTCATCGAATAAAAAATTCGATCATAATATCCTTGGCACATATTTCATATCCGCTGACTGAATAATTCTTCGCAAACCGAGCGTCAAACCACGTGACCTCCATAAACTATCTTGAGCGCTTAAAATGGTTTGTCCCGATGATAAATGTAATTGTTCCGAAAGTAACAGACACTTTTCAAACCCAACACACGCTTCGATGTCTGCAGATGATAGCATTTTCAGGGCTGCTATAATTCTTAATAGCCTTCCAAACAGTTACTGTTGTCTCACAAGATTCGAAACAGCTTAAACAGTTTCATTTTTTTTTAAATTGTCCAGACAGCCTTTAGCTGGCTCTCAAACTGTGTGACTCGATTTCCAATTGCAGTTCAAACCAATCACATAATTATCCGAATGAAGTCGATCGTATTTACCTTTCCTCATTGAGTCTACAAGAAAGAAAGAAAGAAAGAAAGAAGGAAGGAAGGGAGAAAAGAAGGAAGGAAGGAATGTAGTAGGATAGGAAGAAAGGAAGGAAGGAAGACAGGCTTAGACAACATTGTTAAATTCAAGACGAAAATAATCTGCAATTAATTGAAAATAATTTGAATTTTTAACTGCAGCTACTCACTTCCACTGACTAAATTTAGTGTTTTCGTGAATATTGCAGAGAGAGAGAGAGAGAGAGAGAGAGGGGGGGGGGAAAGAGAATTTGAGACAGTTAATTAAAATCGAAATGCATGTATAATGATTAAGCTAACGCATTATATTTACTTATTTACATAGTTTTGTGGGGTTGTTTTACGTATTGGTAGCAAAGTAGCTGCAATAGAACAACGTATTGTCAATGAAAACTCGTAAACCACTAGAGAGAAATCAAAGGCTATCGATTCATAATACTGCATAACTAAGTTCCTTTCAACTCTTTCTTAGTCTATTTTTAATTAAGGCTAACAAAGTATAATTATTTTTTAGTTAAGAAAATCTGAGTGCGTGGTTGTAAGTGACAGTCATAATACGTTTACTTTAAAAAAAAAAAAAAGTAATTCTGACGATAACGAGAAAGATGAATGCCCATTTATTTTTTAATCTCGAAATTCAGAGACAAGCAGATAAATTAAAATATAAATGTACTGCTCTGCATGAGAACATTTTTCTTCGAAGGAAGCGATAAATGCACTTAGGAATTCTTCTTTTCTGAGCAATGAACACGGTGAACTAATACTGGATCGCGTTCATGCCCATGTCGACAATACAGAGCAGCATTTTAATTTTAGAACAGAAGTGACGAAATTACGACTGCGTCGCTCGTACTTTGGACTCCTGACCGAGAAATCTCAATTTAGTTTCCATGTGCTGTTTTGAACCTGACCGAGAAATCTCATTTCAGTTTCCATGTAGTATTTCCTAACCTGAGCGAGAAATCTCATTTCAGTTTCCATGAGCTGTTTCGCTAAAAAGAAATATCAAATGCTTTAGTCATTGTTAGCGAACATTATATTATTTTGTAAACATACTTGGATTCTACATCATAAACAAATTATCAAAATATTTCTGCTGAATGCAAACATTTATTTCCGTACATGAGAAATTAAACTTTCACTAAGCAAACCACAAAATATCTATACGAGCCTGTTTTCAGTCTCTAGATGTCTTTATTATTAATTATTAGGTAGTAAATGAAAATCGGTTCATTTTCTATATATTTAGGTTGGAATAGATTCAGTAGCAAAAATAGGGCTGATTTTCTTTTCGAAAGATTGAACGTTTTACAAACACTTCCTGTAAGTACTTACCTTTCCTCATTGAGTCTACAAGAAAGAAAGAAAGAAAGAAGGAAGGAAGGGAGAAAAGAAGGAAGGAAGGAATATAGTAGGATAGGAAGAAAGGAAAGAAGGAAGACAGGAAGAAAGGAGGGAAGTTTGGAGGAGAGGAAGGAAACACTGTAGTAAGAAAAGAAGGAAGTTTCGAAGAAAAGAAAGAAGTATGGAAGTTTAAAAGTTTTGAAGGAAGGAAGTTCGGAAGGAAGAAATTAAATTTGAAAGGTAAGAAGGAAGTTTGGAAGGAAACTTCCAAGGAAGGAAGGAATCAGTATATCAAGGATACAGGAATCCGACGTCACCCCAACATCATCACTACCCTTAACCAGACACCAAGGAAATTGTGCGAATGTAATGCAGATGATAGAAAACAACAAAGGGGACCTGTAGAGCTCGCAAACAAAGCAGGAGTACAGCTCATTGTCTGAGAAACAGACATAAAACTTCCGCAGACTTTGATAACCTCGTGTAAGTATGGAACAACGGTGGCCAAAATACCCGGGATCGATGGCAGAAAAGAATTTCGTGCCGCGTCCTTTGATGGTTATGGAGGTTAGGTCCTTGCATTCGGTTGGAATTGTCCAAAGCTCAGAAAGTTTCTCTCCCCCCCCCCTCCATCACATCTGCTAGGAAAGTGGACTGTAATAAACTCACCTGCAATATATCGAAGATATCTTTTCAAATTACTCATTAAGAGACAGATTGAAATTATTTCATTAAAAATGCGCACAGAAGAATTTATTATTTGTGGGGTTGTGAACCACTAAAACATAATTATTATTTTTGTCATATAGTATCATGTAAAATATTTTTTAACCGTATTCTGTTTATGTTGGTGACCCAGAAAACGTTATCAGAAGTGACGTTCGCGATCGCGATAAGTTTATTCTTGCCAAGAGTTAAATGGATTTAATTATCGCTAAACAATGTTGAGCAGGCTGTGGCCGAGTAATTGTCTAACCGTCTGCATAGCGAGACGAGGCGTTGCGCTGTCACTAACAATTACGTCACGATTTACTGTTATAACTCGACAGAAGGTAAAGTAAGACACATGGAAAATGTGGGTCAAGCTACCATTATAAGTAGTGACAGGTCCCGTTGTCATGTAGATAAAACATCAATAGCAGCCCCAATTAAATTCCACTAAACAATTAATAATTTGCTACCATTTAACCACTGATCTTAATTCGAGATATTATCACAGCTATTCAAGTGACCGTGCAACCTAAAAAGTTTCCTCCCTTGCAAAGTTGATTTGGTGTAGTCCATGGCAAAGCGAGCGCCAAGCTAAAACCGAGCTGGCAAATAAATAAACAATGTGTTGTGATATTGAAATAAGAATATTTTTGAGAAGTTATACTCTGCAAATTGGACTTGGAATAGTGTTGAGAAATTATACGTCTAAAATGGACCTAGAATAGTTAGAGAAATTTATTCTAAGTCTATTTTACACTGAATAATTTCTCTCTTCCAAGTCCATTTTACAGATAATTGAGTTGGTGTTAAGAAATTATGCGCTGTATTTTGTATTATGAATATTTGAAGAGAAAGTTTATATTTAGATTGTTAAATTGCTCATTTAAAACTAACATATATTTTATTTGCATTGCATGTGTTTGTGATTGATAAGATACTTTACCTTTAAGGTTTACTGTAAGTGTGAGAACGACAATAAGGGAGGTAATAATAGTGGAACGTTAAAGAAAGTGTGCATGTGTAGTTTTACTCCTTCCATATTACAGAAGCCGTTTGCCATTTCCTTTTACTGACAACGTGGTTACTTTATTTTCTCAGGCAATCTCTTCATCTGGATTTCTTTGTCATTTACAGATTGATTGTATTCGGTAATCTATACAGATTTCCACATATATCACATTTTCCTAACCTTTTGACTGTGGTTTGAAAATGAGAGTTTGGGGAGAAAGTCCATTTCCACTTTTGTGCCGAGCAGCACATGAAGACTTAACGCCTACGGCACATAACGTGAGTGGAAAGCTCCTTTGAAGAAAACTGTTTTGTTGCGCATGAATTATGAGATATTTACAGGCGATTCACTCATGAGAAACTCACCGCAAGTGAAGTGCGGGTGTGGAATGGTAAGCATGTGTGTAAAGTAACTTCAGAATACTGGTCTTTTGGAATACAAGCAGAAGTCGATTCTAACAATTAGTGAACGCCATTCTTTTTAAATTTTTAGGAGCTTTGATGTCCCTAGTGTTCAAAGTTTTATAGTCATAACTTCGAATAAATATCTTTATCTTTTTAAATGTCACACTTTTATTGTGCGAAGTGAGAAAAATGTGATCTGTGAAATATCTAAGTTCTCCACGGAATCGGCGGATTTTTCAAGAAAATGATGAAATGGTTCCCCATTTATTTTCACGGATTGTGTTAGATTAATTAAAGTGAACAATTCTTTGGGCTCGTGCCTCTGAGCTTTGGGCATCGAGCCTGATGAACATCGCCTTGGCAGACCCATCTACATCAAAGGCGTGCAGAATTGTTTCATCATAAATCGATCTTTCTCTTATTTTCTTCCTCGATAAGAATTTGCCTGAAAGATAGAATATTAATATTAACCAAAGGTAATTTTAACTGTAGTTATTAATAATTAAGTCTTGATTGTGGTCGAGTGAGAAAGTATTGTATATTTGCTTAAATCATTTTCCGTTGTGTTAACTGTTATGAAGTTCAATACATTTATTTTTGCTGTTGGCAATAAAGACTTACATGTATTTATTGCTAGGACTAGGAATTAATTCCCGGATAAGAGGTGATGGTGTTATAGATAAATTGTTAATCAGATCAAAATTCCTTGCAGTGTCGAAGTCTCTTGAAGGAGAGGCAGCAGTGTGAGAACCAAGCAAAAAAATAGCTTACGGCATATCAGTCTCCAAATGGGAATGAATGTGTCAGACTGCTCCGAATGGCAAATTAATATTCTACGCAGAAATCTGTGAAAACTATGGTATCGAAACTGTGGAGGATGGAAAAGCAGGAGAGAGAGAGAGAGAGAGAGAGAGAGAGAGAGAGAGAGAGAGAGAGAGAGAGAGAGAGAGAGAGAGAGAGAGAGAGAGAGAGAGAGAGAGAGTGGGATAAGACAGAGAGAGAAGAGTGTGGGGGTGGGGGGTGTGAGAAATCGCCCTAATACAGTGACCTAAGTTGGACTTTTGTCGTTTTTCTGGACAGGAACTGATTACACAGTTTCTTGCAGGGAGGTCACTCAATAAATTACAGTAGTCTGGAAAACCGACATAAAGAGCTCGTAGTGTCATGGAGAGTCAAAAATCCTCAAAGACCAAATAAAGCGAAATACTTGCAGTATGTCAAGGATGTTAGGTTAAAACCATCTCCAGTCTTTGCATAACCTGAAACACGCGGTGCCAATCGACAAAAGAAGCTTGTGGAAGCGTCGCATTTGATTGGAAATGGATCGTGAACAAATTGCCATATGTGATCCACCTCTAAAACAGCATTTCTTTAAAGTGATCACATCTTTCGTTATACGTTAAACCTCCAACCTTGACGCAATGTCACAACCATCTTATCGGCAGTTAATGGAAATCATGATGATGATGATGATGATAATAATAATAATAATTGATGACGTTGAATACGATTACGATAATGACCATATGCCCCAAAGAAGTGTGTTGAACCCAGAGCAACCTCGTTAGGTAATGGCAGATATTTTAGAATAATATTTCGGCCAACGGTTGCGTCTTTCTCAAGAGCAGACAACTTAAGGGTCGTGTTAAGCGGTTTCCAAAGAATCACGACACAGAGTTTTCACTTCTACACTAATTCCCTTATTAGATGATGTGCATTCAGATCTTGGAAACACCCACACACACAAATACACACACAAGCGATTATTTTTTTTTTAATTCTCCAGATAGAAGACTTCTCTCTAAGGTCGTATAATACTCCCACGGTCGGGTGGGCCAAAGATGTGTGTTCCTCTCAAGAGGCAGAAGACAGTAAGATTGCGACGTCTATGTGAATTAGGCAGACGTTCGCCGTACGGTGTGCCCGAGTCGCTCCCCTTTCAAACACGTGATACATATATATGTATCCACTTCGGAGATTTGCTCCTTCTACTTATTTTAAAGCATTCGTGTAGGTGTTATGGGCGGAAATGTCTGTCAGCTAATCGGAAACTGAGAACACGATCGTCTTGCTGACTAAGCGAAGTGACTAGCAGCTGTTAATGTGAGGGTGATTGGGTGGGGGAGGGAGTTTGCTACTATGCCACCGTATCAAGAGCTGCCGCTGCAGTAGAGACTTTGCCGTCTGATTCCCGAAAGGCATGTCTACAAAAGTCTACAATCGTTAAGCGTATCTGGCCTGCTGCAGTCTAAAGCAATATATTTAATAATATAAAAAAAAGTTTAGATTACTTTCATTTATATGTGTTTGAAGCAAGCTTTATTGTCAATTAAACAGCTGTAATAGTAACATGATTTATTATCTTCTTCTCCTGTTGAATACGTTGTTCCCAAAAAAAAACCCAAACAAACAACCCAGACCCTAGAGTATTAACAAATCAAAAACAAAAAAAAAAGTAACCGAAGCACTGGTGTCCTCAATCTAACAAGCGTCGACTTACTTCGGGGCAAGAATAGCAAACAAAATGAAATTAGCAGAAAGCCCTAAAACCCCCACCGGTATTCACTTTTTATAAGATGCAAAACAAATGCAATAAATTCGTATCTCTGTGGTCTCTTAGGTTTCTAAAGCAGAATTTGAAAGCCACATGGCAAACTCAAACTTGCCCTGTCTTGAAAGGGAAGCAACTGCCGTCGGCAGATGTACCAGCTCTAGGCAACGGCTGTCCGGAAATGATGCAATGGACCAAAGACGAGAAACGTTGTGTGGATTCTTCCCTCCTCCGTCCCCGACCTCCTTTCTGTCCTACTCCAAGGAATTGATTAGAATTTAGTTATCTCTGCTACTTGAAGACTGCACGTCTGTGTTCTCTGTGTGTTGAGATCAAGCAAAGACGCGGAATCAAAATCGATGCTTTTAATTAAGATAGTCCTTAGAAATGGCTTTAAAATAAAGCACAGCAAACAGCAAGTGAGTGGAAAGTTTAAGTTTCTATAGTTTAAAAGGCAGTGACGTCACAAACTGAAGTTGTGAACGTGGCACTTGCTATGGAGAAGTGCATACATATATGATACATATGGAAGATTGTTTTTTATTTTTTATTTTATTACCCATGCGCCAGTACCTTTGAAAACTGTCTGCCCACCGATATGCCCATTGAGCCGATATAAGACATATCGAAACGTGTTTCTGTTTTGAAAGCTTATGTCGCTGTTGTGACATGCGCAGTAGGGTACACAAATCTCGACTTTGTTGTAAATGCGAGGTGTTAATGAACGCGCAGTGATATTCAATCCGATGAAATGATGGCTGCCACTTGAATTTGTCAGCAAAATATCGCATTAGAATATGTACTTGAATACGTGACCCAGTTTAGTTATTGTTGTTGTTGTTGTTGTTGTTTCGATAACTTCTTTGCTCCACCGGAATTGCGTGAAAACTTTTCATGTTTTTGAATGATTCCCGTGGAGCCTTTCTCCCTTTACTTGTATTCAGGGAGGGTACTTGGAGGCTTGTTTTGATGCTTGATTTAGGGGTTGGTTTCATTTGTGTGTGTGTGTGTTATTTATTTATTTATTTATGTTGTTGTTGTTGTTGTTGTTGTTGTTGTTGTTGTTGTTGTTGTTGTTGCAGAGCTACAGTCTATTTCTCGATAAGATGGATATTTTAATTAGTCGTAGTAGTGGTTTGCTTTTGCTTTTGGGTTTGGTTTTTGTGGGCAGGTTAGTAGGAGATAGGGTAAGTTAGTTTATTGATGGAAGTTAGCGTTTGCTGTTTCTTGAATTTAGTTTATAAGTGTTTTGTGTGTGAGTGTTGTATTTTCTCCCCCTCCCCTTTTTTTATTTTCTTATTAATGTGTGTGTGTGGTTTGGTTGTGGTTGTAATTGCTGAAGTGGTGTCTTTGTTTCTGTTGAGTGGTTCGTATTATCTAAAATTAGTTGTGATTTTATTTTTAAAAAAAAATATTATGAAAGTTTGTAGTACTACAGTCAATTTCCCAATGAATTTGAAACTCTATCCGTATTTACTAATGAGTTGCAATTTTTTTTATTAATTTTTTTACAAAATTATTATTATAGAAGATGAAGTGTGTTTGTTTGGATGAAATACGTGATTAGTGCCTGGTGTATGTGATTTTGATGATGTTTTGTTGGGTACAGTAGTGATTTAATTGTGAATGGCTTGTGTAGTATGTTTGTTGCTTCACTGATGATTTTTCTTTCCTTATAATTGTTACATTGTAACAGAAAGTTTTCAATTGTGTTGTCTTTTTTACAGTTAGTGCATGATTTTGGTTTATGATTTGGATTGTGTGTGAATCTTGTTGAGTTGTACCTTAGTCTATAAATTGCTCTATTGTGGATTATGTTAGTTAATTGGGGAAGAATAAGGGTGGGAGTCTTTCTTTTGTATATTTGTTTGATTAGTGCATGTTATTTCCGATGTGTGTGTTGCTTATATTATCATTTTAGTGAGCATGTTACTCCTTTAAAGGAATTTAGTCCAGGGCGCGAAGTTAGAAGGTCTACGACCAGAAGTAATCTTCTTTGTCAGTGTCTGTGTGTTATGGGCCAGGAATTTATTAATGAATTTCCTATGCTAGTGGGCACTCTGCATGGGTTTTCTGTATACATTTGTGTGTGTGTGTTGTGTGTGTATGGAGTGTGTGTGTACGTGTTTTTTTTGGTGTGTGGAGAGTGCATGTTTTGCGTGTGCTTTGCCATTTTAATAATATATTTTCCCTTTCAAAAAGTATCTGAACACATCATATTTATTACTAAAACTGTTTGTATAATACTATAAAACACAGTCTATTGTATTCAATCAAAACTGCTTGTGTAATATTATCAAATTCATTCATTTGAATTCAATCAAAACTGCTTGTTTGTTGAATTGCTATCAGTTAGTAAAATCAGAAACCGTCGGTATTGTTCTAATCCCGCGAGCATTTTGTCTTACGACTTTGACACCAGGGTATTTCTTTTGTAATTAAAAGTCTGGTGTTGGAATACACACATAATATGCCAATCACGTAATTCATTGCTGCACGTAATAAAACATTATTGTTCACTATTTACGTTTTCCTAGTACAAAGTTATGCAATTTGCCATCTGAACCAGCTTGCAAATCAGTTTTGAAGATCAATTTGCGTTCCACGTATTTGTTTAAATCAAAAGCATCTCTTCTATATTTCTTTTTAAAAGAAGCAACAACGTGAATGTTTGGTTAATTTTAAACTTGTCAAAATAAATTTAGAGTATTGTAAGCTATGAGTACTAAAGGACTATAAACGTTTTCAAGATGAAAGTATTTAGTTTAGGGGAGTCCAACTGATCAAGTATCAAGTTGGTCGTGTTTGGGGGCTGGTTTTTGTTTTGCTGTTGCATTTTGTTTTTTTTTTTTGTCTTGCAGTTCCTGGCAACACTTGAATCGAGTCATTACACAGAATCATATTTGCATTGCGCATTTCTACTTGGCATTGTGAATGTTCAATCAGCCTTACTTGTCATTTCCTTGAGACGAGACTTCGACGTGGGCGCTATCTTGATGAAGAGCAATGGGGTCTAACACTCGCTCGCATGTCCTCTTTTGGTAACTATACCCCTCCCCCATCCCTACTTTATGCGGCAGGCGTGTCACCGGCTTTTTTCTAACACAGCGCTGCCAGGACTACTCCAGTAGGATATTTGCCGATGGAATGACTCGATAGCTCCTCTGATAGCAGGGGTTTGGGGGTTATCTTCAGCACCGTTCACACATTTGATTCTCAATTGTAGTATTCCTAACTTAATCTAAGCCAGCTTGCCTGTTCTTCAAATTAAATCGCAAAATCTCGCGCATGTTCGGTGCTAAACAGATGGCGCGATTTTGCGAAGGCTAAATGAGAACGACGGAACGCCATAAACGAGTAACGAAACCATGTCTTTTTCACGTGGGCAGATTTAGATTTTGACCTTTACAAGCGAAACATGCGAACTAGAAATATTTCCATTAGTTGTTGTTAGTGGTGGTGGGAATATGGGAAGAAATAGTTTTGGTGGAACACAAATTGATTGACTGATATTTATTTGGGGAACACCTTTCACCTTCAACGTTTGCCTGATGCTGTGGCTGCAAGACTACCACCATAACGGAAACGCACGTTGTGTGTTCTCTTTAATGAGGAATTCAATTCATGAAATAGTTATATTTTATTTCCTTTGCTTGAAATCCTTCTTGATTTGTGTTAGACACGTTACACTCTCCGACATGCTACTCAATTCTCCTTAGTGACATCACATTTTCTACTGGATTACTCATTGCTCCAAAGAGCAGCGCCCTTCCTGTCTGCACACATAGCAAGACAGAGGATTCATTTTTTTTAAGATGACGTTCGCGATAAGATGTCGCACTGACCTACAAGAGTAGATCATTTTGACAGTTTTTTAAAATTTATTTTGGATTGTATATTTTAAATTGTGACTAAATAAGTCCTTACTATCTTTCCACAATATTGCAATATTCTAATAAATAAACTAATATACGGAGCAATTGTTTGTTTTACTACAACTATTCGCTGACTATTTTCAAGGCTCTAAATCAATATCTTTGTTTCTGACTGATTGAGAGATTACCATAGTAACGTCCCTCTTTCCGTATGGTTATTCATTGCACGATAGTTTTGTCTCCCTTTAGGATCGGCTATTCATTTTTTTGTAGTAGTTTCATCCTTTCTGATTGGCTACTCATTTACTTTATTTACCTTACTATTTATGAATCGAGGTAAGTTTGTCTTTTGCAACAATCTCTATGCATATTTTGCTTCTTCGGTTATAAAATATTTTCTGATTAAAAACATGTTTGTTTTTTTCTCAGAAATGTAGTTCGTACTAATTAAACATTTTATATTCATACAATGTAATTTTCGTATAACACGTTTATCTTCATGCAAAACACATGATATCTTCATACGTCAGTTTTGTACAAGGCACATTTTATCTTCGTACAAGTCATGTTCTATCTTCACATAAAACACTTTTTTATCTTCATACAAAACACTTTTTTCTCTTCATACAAAACACTTTTTTATCTTCATACAAAACACTTTTTTATCTTCATACAAAACACTTTTTTATCTTCATACAAAACACTTTCTTATCTTCATACAAAACACTTTTTTTATCTTCATACAAGACACGTTTTATCTTCATACAAGACACGTTTTATTTTCATACAAGACACGTTTTATCTTCATACAAGACACGTTTTATCTTCATACAAGACACGTTTTATCTTCATACAAGACACGTTTTATCTTCATACAAGACACGTTTTATCTTCATACAAGACACGTTTTATCTTCATACAAGACACGTTTTATCTTCATACAAGACACATTTTATCTTCATACAAGACACTTTTTTTATCTTCATACAAGACACTTTTTTTATCTTCATACAAGACACGTTTTATCTTCATACAAGACACATTTTATCTTCATACAAGACACATTTTATCTTCATACAAGACACGTTTTATCTTCATACAAGACACGTTTTATCTTCATACAAGACACGTTTTATCTTCATACAAGACACGTTTTATCTTCATACAAGACATTTTTATCTTCATACAAGACACGTTTTATCTTCATACAAGACACATTTTATCTTCATACAAGACACATTTTATCTTCATACAAGACACGTTTTATCTTCATACAAGACACGTTTTATCTTCATACAAGACACATTTTATCTTCATACAAGACACATTTTTAGTTTCATACAAGACACGTTTTATCTTCATACAAGACATTTTTGTCTTCATACAAGACACGTTTTTATCTTCATACAAGACACGGTTTATCTTCATACAAGACATTTTTATCTCCATACAAGACACGTTTTATCTTCATACAAGACACATTTTTATCTTCATACAAGACACGTTTTATCTTCATACAAGACACATTTTTATCTTCATACAAGACACGTTTTATCTTCATACAAGACACGTTTTATCTTCATACAAGACACATTTTTATCTTCATACAAGACACGTTTTATCTTCACACAAGACACATTTTTATCTTCATACAAGACACATTTCATTGTCAAACAAGACACATTTGTATACAAGGCACATTTCATCTTCATGCAAGACACATTTTTCTTCATACAAGGAACATTTCATTTTCATACAAAACTTATTTTACATTCATATAAGATACGTTTTATCTTCATACAAGACATTTTATCTTCGTACAAGACACATTTCATTATAATTATCAAACTATACACATTTTTATACAAGACACATTTCATTGTCAACAAGATACGTTTTCTAAATGATTACACATGTTATGGTCACTAAAAGAGCTTTAAAAATAATTACATAATTTCAATTAACTTATGAAATAACACACACACACGCACACACGCACACACGCACGCACACACGCACGTTCACACGTTACAGCTATGAAAACATTCTTCATTGTTGCATAATGTATCCTTCGAAACAATACCCTACTTATTCTTTACATAGCTCACGCTTAATGAATAATGAAACATACTGGTTTAAACCTTTGCAACTTAGACATAATGGCATTAATAACAAATTGATTACATACTTTGTCTCTATTGAAAACGCCCTTTTATTCTAGTTGTTTTATGTTACTAAACACTCGTAAGTGAAAGTTAGCTCTTGATCAGTTTTATGTATTGGCTTGACGTCACAATTCGGCCACATTTACAAACAATGGTATGTACGTCGTACCTGAATCACTACTACCACAGGGATTTTTCTTAAATGATCAAATAAAGATTACGTGCCCTAATTTAGGCATGGTTTATTTTTAGTAGCATATAACTAATCTTGAATGCTTATTTATAATACTTTCAATTTTCAAATATCTTTCTAAAAGGTTTATTACAACTGATACATATTACAAATTAATATCCACGAATCCCCTAGCTTTACATAAAAATCCCAACATATTCACCACCATGACAAACTAAGTTATTTCTCCACTTAGGAATACAATTATTACCTTTTAAACTTTATTTGCTCTTGGAAAATAACAAATAAGAGCAAAACTATCGGCGAATATAAAACTCATCAAAGAGTCGCTGTCGTTGAGAGTCTGCACTCTGATTTTCACATCATTCTTTCAACAGTGGTTTTCTTCGGAATTAAACAAGTGGATTCATTACGTCAAATTATCTCCCTTTTTGACACAACACGAGTACTTCAGCGCAAGGAGATGACGCGGCACAACGATAAACACTCACAACATTTACTAGCAGCGACAACTTTTGATAAATAAAAATAATGCAGACCTATTAAAAAGGAGTAGAATTTGTAATTAAATTGAAAAGCGGGGTCTGCGGACCCGAGAGCGTACACTAGTCTGGAATACGTACTGTTTTCCATGTTTGTAGATCTGGGAGCCTTATAAGTTCCACCTAACACCAATAGCAAGCACAACATGTGCATACATTTTGTCGGACGGCCCTTAAGACCCATAGATGTGGAAGTTTTCCAAAGGGACCAGTCCGCTCGCTGTCACTTGCAGGCGCCTGAAGCCATAGCCAGGGTTCCAGAGCACATTGCAAAGGTCTTCAGACGCTCATCGCCTGTGCAATCACTTCCACGTGAGCGCCTGAACAAATGAATTGCAGATGAAATTCTCGCAGAACTGAAGCCATCGCGTTCGCGATTTGCTACACACACACATTTGCAAGTTGGTACATATGCTTGGTATTTTTGTTGGATTTTGGAACACATTTGGTTTTTTTGTTGGATTTTGGGACACATGCTTGTTATTTTTGTTAGATTTTGGGACACATTTGGTATTTTTGTTGGATTTTGGGAGACTTCTTTTGACCTGTAGCTATTAGGAACAAACAGCGCAGTTTGTATGTGTATATTTATACTAGTATTGTAATATTTGTGTGTATGAGCGTGCGCGCGTGTGTGTGTGTGTGTGTGTGTGTGTGTGTGTGTGTGTGTGTGTGTGTGTGCGTGCGTGCATGCTTTAGCGGTATTTGTAATATGTTTGAAATTAGTCATGTATTTAAATATAATCGAATACTGTTCCGAACGATCCATTCTTTTATAGTAATAGATGAACGGCCGCTCGAAGTGTTCATATTCAAGTTATAAGAAAAGAACTGCCGTTTGAAGTGTCCATTTACAAGCTATAAGAAATAAACGGCCGTTTGAAGTGTGCATTTACAAGCTATAAGAAAAGAACTGCCGTTTGAAGTGTGCATTTACAAGCTATAAGAAAAGAACTGCCGTTTGAAGTGTGCATTTACAAGCTATAAGAAAAGAACTGCCGTTTGAAGTGTGCATTTACAAGCTATAAGAAATAAACGGCCGTTTGAAGTGTGCATTTACAAGCTATAAGAAAAGAACTGCCGTTTGAAGTGTGCATTTACAAGCTATAAGAAAAGAACTGCCGTTTGAAGTGTGCATTTACAAGCTATAAGAAATAAACGGCCGTTTGAAGTGTGCATTTACAAGCTATAAGAAATAAACGGCCGTTTGAAGTGTGCATTTACAAGCTATAAGAAAAGAACTGCCGTTTGAAGTGTGCATTTACAAGCTATAAGAAATAAACGGCCGTTTGAAGTGTGCTTTTACAAGCTATAAGAAATAAACGGCCGTTTGAAGTGTGCATTTTCAAACTATAAGAAATAAACGGCCGTTTGAAGTGTGTATTTACAAGCTATAAGAAATAAACGACCGTTTGAAGTGTGCATTTTCAAGCTATAAGAAATAAACGGCCGTTTGAAGTGTGCATTTTCAAGCTATAAGAAATAAACGGCCGTTTGAAGTGTGCATTTTCAAGCTATAAGAAATAATACTTACCCTGAATTTACACTAACCAGAGATCATACCCTATAGTTACTTAATGACATTAAGAATAAATATTATTTTATGACTATCATCATTATGTACACAATCATGTTCAATATATGTAAGTAAATACACTTTTCTAAATGATAGATTAACATAATTATATTCATTTCAAACACATCATTACCTCTCTTCAACAACAAATTGTCCAAGCAAGTTATTGTGTAAATGATAATATAGTGTGTTAACCTTATTAACAAACAGACTGGAACCAATCCTTTAGCTAGAACACTTCTTACGTACACAAATAGTGGTGGAGCGAAGAAATTAACATTCACAGCTGCACTCATTCTAGATTTGCAGGATTTTATCAAATAACATAAAAGGAAGTGAGAGTGGAATGCAAAAGTATAAATAAAAATGGCTGTGGACTGATTGAAATTAGCTTCATAAAATAAGATATGTTTTGATTGACTGATTTAAAAATCCAACAGAATAGAAATTCCCCATACAGAAGTAGATATGCAAGATTTTGTTGTTGGATATGCACATCTGTCTTTTTTGTTAAATTCAATACTTTCAACTCTGGATAAACAATAAAGATCTTCCAAATTCCAATTGCACCATTACACTGAGAGTTCTAGCTAATTTGAAGCCGTTTACCTGCGTATACGTGTACACACTCTCATGACTGACACACCCCTTTCAAACATCAAATGCTTAAGGTATAATCTGAACATAAAATACTTATTACATAATCAAAAAACAATTAAATTTTCAAGAGACAGAGAAAGAGAGTAGAAATATATATGTGTGTGTGTGTGTGTGTGTGTGAGAGAGAGAGAGAGAGAGAGAGAGAGAGAGAGAGAGAGAATGAGAGAGATGGATGGATGGATAGATATATTCACACAAACAGAAAACATACAAACACACACATGTATCACATGTATAACATTTTTGGCTTTAATTTCTTACGCATATATGAAATTAATGCGTAACTATAATTAAAACACACATTTACGCTAGTAGGCATTAATTAATGAAATGAATGCGTAACTATAATTAAAACACACATTTACGCTAGTAGGCATTAATTAATGAAATTAATGCGTAACTATAATTAAAACACACATTTACGCTAGTAGGCATCGTTTATGTTAGAAACAAATAAAATTGTAATTATGATATAAAAATCAAGTAATTATTTGTTAGATTATTGGTTCATTGTAATGGTACCATTATCGTCGTTAACATTTTACATTAATGTGTTCCGTTAGTCAGGCTGCAATTTGAAAGGATGTCCATTTGATAGTACTAACTGACTTAATGACAATTAATAATAAGAGCCGACGCTAAAAAATATTCAAAATGGAACTTTGTATCTTTTCGTTAGAACCATTCGAACGTGTCTTGCACTAAAACGCAATACCTTGCTTTATTTACCCAGAGCAAAGGCTAATTTTCTCGCTGCTATTTTTTACATTTATTACTGACATACTTGGCCATGAGCATTGGGGGATTACTTCTGCCAAACAGCTCTCAGGATGACAGGAGCTATGAATAAGCCTCGCATTCCCGCACAACAATGCATATCGCCTCATGCAGTCCCGTCCTTTAAACCAGCGAACCACAATGACAGAAAGGAGGTTGGTGTTTTCGACTAAGCTCTGACATTTTCAGTATATTTTCGTATTCATCCTCAATATTAAGACAATTTACTGAATATATTATGTCAAAATCTCAAAACTAGAAGAATATATTAATGCCATCTCTAGTCTTTGTCATGGGCAATAAAGTCACCTTAAAGAAATAAAAACTTGAGCAACGGACAACTACAGATATTGTACAGACAAGTTAGAGGACATCACTTAATATGCCGGTTATGTCACATATGTATTCCGATGCGTGTCCACAATATGCTCAGATGTGGGACCCAGAAATGCTCAGGTGTGGGACCCAGAAATGCTCAGGTATGGGACCAAGAAATGCGCAGGTGTACGACCAAGAAATGCTCAGGTGTGGGACCAAGAAATGCGCAGGTGTACGACCCAGAAATGCTCAGGTGTGGGACCCAGAAATGCTCAGGTGTACGACCCAGAAATACGTAGGAGCATATTAAGTACATGCCGCGAGTCACAGCTTTTTATCCCACAAGGATGTTCCTGAAAGCTTATGTCGTCAACCAAAACGATATTACTAGTTCTGAAGTCACCTCGATGAAGAAGATAACCTGAAAATCGACTGAAGGATAATTTTGTAAGGACACACCCGGTATGGTCGAAGAACACCATAATTACCCAAACCTTCGTGAAAGGTACTTTCCTCTTTAGAAAACCGGGTGCCAAGATTAGAAATGGGGTTGTGACTTGTGTTTAATTTCTTATATGTTATACTATATCTATCGTATTTGTACGTTTCGCAATGTAAAAAAGATGTACAATACACGAAATAGCAATTTAAACGACACTGGGTTGTTAATGAGCAAATCACTCAAATCGCCACCAAATGTGATTTCAGAAATTCAGTAAAATCATTCAAGTTAAATTAAGATACATGAACAAAAGAGAACACGACAATGCACTTAACGTTTGGCTTGCAAGTCTCCTATCTAAAAACATCAACGCTGCAAGAACTCAGGGAGTGTTGATTTCCATGTACAACCGCAATGAGTACTAACCGCGCAAACCTATCTCACAAATCAGAAACTATTGTCAAATGTGAGAGGATAAATTGCACTTATGATTTGTTATTTTTATTTTAATCTCATGAAGCACGTTAGCTACATGATGAATGTCGATGATTTCGTAGAATTAGAATTCAGAAATGTCTTATAAAGTTAAATGATGTATGTCACAAAACGGGCGGCTCGTTACAAGCCGACCTCGAGCTGAAGTTAGAGATGCAAGGGGTGAAGTCTAATTTTGGCCTGCTCCGGTGCACCTCCAAGAAAAGCCCATGTGACGTATGCCAGTACTACGTCGCGTCAAGTTGTTACATAGACACACATGACATACACCATTGATGTTTGGGTGGGGCCCAGTTTATTAGTGTCATGCCAAGGAACGTTTTATTGGCGGTGTGTGTTGTGAGTGTGTATCATAAATGTGAATAAATGGACGAACAGACGAACGGTGCAAAACAATAGTACAAATTCTTTCGTCCCTCTCAAAAATTATGAATAACAAGAGAGTTGAAAGATGTTTAAATCAGGTTATTTATTCCCGATTTAAAAGGGGCACTACTCTTTCGCACAGTGATTAATCATTCATTCAACTTTCCAATGTCATACACTCTATGGGAAATAAGGGGAGATGAAAATGATGAAATTCAAAATATAAAATAAAGATTAATTACACAATTCTTATGCGGCAAATGGGGCCGCTTTAACAATAGTTGACATGTAAAATAAGCATTACTTTTAACATTAGAGTTCTTATTTTGCAAACGATATACTAGTGTTCATTTTCTTAGAGTTCTAGAGTTAAGTATGTGCGCGTTAGCCGTGCGAATTATTACTCACTATTAATGTCAGAGTTCCAAGGAGATGACGTAATCTCACACGTCACTTATAAGCGGCACTTCAAAGTGAAGACGGGACGCAATTGAGGCGTCGCATTACAGGTGAAGATTCTGCAGAATCTAGGCACCACTTTCAGATTATCACTGGGGAGAAATCTGAAATTTAGCTGACTGTTGTCAGCCTCGATAATTATCGTTGTATCGGTTGTCGTGGAAACGGACATCCCAACGACGTTTAGCATTATCGGGTGGAGTCGTCCAGTGGGATGTGTCGTCGCATTACATTGAGTGTAGAAATCCGGATGTCTGTAAGAAATCTCGGTGCTAGCCTCCCAATAGCGGGATAGATCTGTCCAACCGAACTCTCAGACAGGGGGGAGAACAAGTTGGTCCCTCGTGTCGTTAACTGCATACAACCAGCGTCGCATGCATCGGGTTTTCCTGGACAGTGAACTTTCCACTTTGCCAAAAATTATACTGAGTAATTTTGCCTCGTTACTCAATATATGGCATCAGACGGATGGAAAACGGATGGAAAGAGATTATTGCAGCTTTCCTTTATGAAATCTCTGTACATGAGATAATTCATACGTGAAGTTAGACTGGCTTCAGACGAATCGACGTTTTCAACATTGAGAATAAAGTCTTCATTTTGCCTCTTATATAGCTTTCACTGAAGGTTTCCAAAACTTCCAGAAGCTATGTCCTGTGACATGATTTTTGCCTTGGATATATAGTGGTAATCGTGATGCACGCTTTTCTGTGGTCAATTCTAATGCGCACTGGCCATTTCTCTCGTCAACAACACGTGACTCGTAGTGCGCAGTTGTCCCAATCATTTAATATACATATCCTTCATAAACTAATATATATATTCAATATGATATATTAACACACACTGCGTCACGAACGTCTGTCTACTAAAGAGATCTTAGGTGACCGATACTGGAATTTCACATGATAATATGAAAATAATAACAAAACTCGGGTTACTTCAATTAGTTTTGTTAGCGGTTTTTTAAAATGAAATAAAATATAATTTCTGTCCCTCATTTCCTGTGACAATGTACGTCCACAATACATCCATTTATCCATTATTTTCTCTTCCCTCCATCTATCTATCTATGTGTCTATCTATCTATCTATCTATCTATCTATCTATCTATCTATCTATCTATCTATCTATCTATCTATCTATCTATCTATCTATCATCCATCCATCCATCCTACCAACCATCTATCTATCTATCTATCTATCTATCTATCTATCTATCTATCTATCTATCTATCTATCTATCTACCTATCTACCCATCTATCTATCTATCTATCTATCTATCTATCTACCTACCTACCTACCTACCTATCTATCTATCTATATATCTATCTATCTATCTGCACGCACGCACATAGTATGGAGGGTCGTATAAACAGTGAGATTGGAAGAAGTTGTGTATAGCATTATTTCAGTTCTTGTGTGTTATTACAAAAATGTATTTGATATGTTATTAATAAAATTATTAAATTTTCACAGGTATAATTTAATGTGAGTTTTTTTGAGAGAGCGAGAGAGGTCGATTGAAGGAATTAAAGTGTAAACATCTATAGGAATATTCATATGGTGCTATCCTTTTTACAATAGTGCAAGGCAAATCATTCCCTCTCTTTTGTTTTATTTATTCATAATGCTGCTGCCTTTAGGAAGGGGGCAGAACCTGCGTCATGGCGCCATTGCTTACCGCAGGGGCACATTGTTTTCCTAGATAAGACCAAATTGTCTGTAGTCTATCCAGGAGAAATGTATTTCCTTAGAGAAGTCCAAATTGTCTGTAGTCTATCCAGAAGAACAGCACTTTCCTGGACAAGACCAAATTCTATCCCGGAGAATAGTGTTTCCCTAAACAAGACCAATATTTCAGTATACCTAGGAGAATAGCGTCTCCCTAGATAAGACCAAATTGTCTCTAGGTGAAGGAACCGTAATCGTTCATCTGCAAGCATGGCAACCACTTGGAAATCGGAGTGTCTGCTTGCTGGGTGCCAGATTACAGTGACGTCTGTCTAACGTATTCAGGGACTGAGAGCAACCGCTACGTCTAACGTATTCAGTGACTGAGAGCAACCCTTACGTCTAATGTATTCAGGGACTGAGAGCAACCCTTACGTCTAACGTATTTAGGGAATGAGAGCAACCGTTACGTCTAACGTATTTAGGGAACGAGAGCGCCCCTTTCATTTGACTACATATTCAGGGACTGAGAGCAACTCTTACGTCTGTCTACATATTCAGGGACAGAGAACGGCCCTTTCATCTGTCATGAAATTGAGACGGTTAAAAGATGTGCACCCGGAAATAACGACCAAACAGATGCATGTTTGTAATATACATGCTCTTGTAAATTTGTTTTATGATGATTTGTACTTCTTGTCCACTTGTTTTAATTTCTTGTATCAAGTTGTTGTTTTTTTTTTTTAAGAGAAAAATCTAAACAAAAATCTATAGGAATTGGGAAAACCATACATCAAGCTGTGAAAAACAATGCATCCTTTACTTTCTTTCTCATATCGTATGTATCGACTATGCACCAAACTGACTGAACTGATTTCGAATAATTAGTGTTTAATATCAATAGCATGATTTGTTTTAATACTGTATGTTATATATTTTTATAAACACAACATTGATTTGTTACTACGTACTTAGAAATCCATTATATATGTTCAATTTCAATTTGCTATTTTTATTTTTGTTTAAATGCATTCTTTCATTAGTGTGAATTCTTACGATTTTGAACTTATAACGAAAGATTGTATGTTGTTTGGTGGGGGAGGCAAATATTTATTTATTTGTAAAATAGGATAATTAGCACACCTTTAATAAATGCCCCCGCCAAGGAAAGAGATGTGTGAAGGCCAAAGCAGTATGGCCAATAGTGTAAATGATTACTCACACATTAACATTCGTAGCTTAAATCCAGTAACACCAGGTGCAGATAATGCTATTTCACAGAAGCACGGAGGCTTAACCGCGATTTCTTGTCCGCAGTTGCGCATTTTCTGTGTGTGGGGTTAAGAAAATTAATTAAGCAAATTATTAATCATGTGACCCCGTTTATTATATATGTTGTAAATCAAGATGCACGAGTCGTGTAGTCTTAGTACACTTCATCAGGGTTGTGTTTAGATTAGGTACAGGTGTCTGACCAATCTCAAACTAACCGTGGTCCACATCAAAACTCTGTCCCTTTGTCCATGTTGTTGAGGTAGTTTCTCGCTCGTTTGCGAAACTCTGTGTGTTTAATGAAGAGAGATCAAGTGTTGGTGTATTTTCTCCCAGTGAAAAAGAGCCTGTCATGCTATCAGATTTATTTACAGTTTAGGTCATGATTTTGTAGGACTACTTTGTACCAGCGCACTAATTGTGAATTTAAAACGCATTGCTTTCTTTAATAACGCGATTTTACTTCTATTAACAAAATTAAAGTACATTTTGTATTGCGGGTAGAGATGGGTTGAGAGGTGGCTGAGGAGAGGTTGGTGATGAAAGTCTATGATAAGCAATCTTGACATCAATAGCTTTGCCAAGCCAGCAAGACAAGAGGTCCAACGTTTTGCAAAAGTATAACAGAACGGTGAGTCGAGAAGGATTTCCACATATTTATCTTCAAAAAAATAGGATCTTCGTGGTAGTGGTGGGCACAAATAAATCCCACTTGTTAAAATTCGTAAACTAAAGTAACTTTGACACTTTGAGGAGTCTGCTATTTTAAAATGAATTGTAATTCATTGATATCAGCCCTATGAATCAAAGGCTTCTTATCTACTTTATTCTCTCTTCTTTTTATAGTTTTATTTGACCCCCTTTTACCTATTACTGCACATTTATGGTTTGTTATGTCTACAAAATTCATTGAAATTCGATTATTAGACGCTGTTCCATTTTCGGTAGAGAAATCCGTCTCCCGGGAGAATATTGACACAAAAAGAAGAGAATATATGGTAGGGTGCCCTTCCTAATTTCTAGACTTGCATGAAGTCTTTAGAAGGTCTGTCGAAGCGCACTGCACTTTAGCGTTGCTTCAAAGGGAACAGCAAACACAATCGAACACAGCGTAAACTTTGGAAAGCCTGAGCACAGTCGCCAACCTCTCTTTCTTTCGCCTGTTCCTACATAAGCCAGTCGGCAAGCTCCTCTTTGAACGGTTTCTCTCTCTTCCTATTCACCACCACCAATAACAACAGCAACAAGATCAAAACGAACTCATTGTCAGCACGTTCGCGAGCCTGTCAAGATTGTGGATGGCGTGCGAACGATTTTTCGAAAGGTGGGAGAAATTAAAATATTCAAATTACAAATGTGTACAATACCATGCATATATATGTTTATGTACTTCTGGAATGATACACTTGTCTCTATTTCTCCTGCACCCTCTCCCGCATTTCTTCCTCCTCATTCACTCATCCTCCAACCACCCCGCGCCCCTTTTGCAATATTTGCGTCAGTCTTTGAAGGATCAACATTGTCGTTACTGAAAGATCTCAACCAGAAAGAAAGTGACGTCTTTCATCAAACTTGCCGCGGACCGCGGGGACGATAGATCGATGGTAGTGATTCATCAGACCTGATGTGTGATGCCCCACGAGGGGCCTCCAAAAAGCAAGCCACGGCGAGCGAATAGGAAAATTTATCGAGCCAAGTGTCCCAGACCTACAACTAAGAATTTCCGGAAAGGAAACCTGCAAATATGAACTCTCTGGCCGAAGATTGAGTGAATGGATGCCAACGTGTCGGGAAGGGGGTGGGGGAGCAAGGCGGAGACGGCATGAACATTTAACAGCGCCTGTACATCAGTGATGGTGTCGTGTCTGTGTTGGTGTTGTCTCATGTTCTACGACGAAAGCAGCAGTTGAACCGCAATGTTCGTGTACATGCGCACAAGCGCCGGCCTGACTGCACTGCTGTTGATTAGCAGTGGAGGACGCACTCCGCAAAAGACAATATGAAGACTCCCAAATGCGAAGAATTACTGACGCGCGTCGGGTTGCAGTGATGATAACCGATTGGTTTCGGCGGCCTCTATTGGAAATGAAGTTTTCTGCCCCCGGATGTTGATGTGTTTTGTAATCTATCCTACGACACGTTTTTTGTTTCCTGTTCGATATACGAGCGTAGATTTTAGCTCACGTGCCTAGGACATTCGCCAACGATCGCACGTGCCCGCAGCTAGCAGAAGTAAATTAATATACATATTTTTTGTGTGTGCGTGAGTCTTACTGTTGTTGGGATAAGGGTGAGGGATTGGTGGTCGATTCTATATCATTTCTTTTGAGCAGGTGTCCAAGTTGGTTTACTTCTCCAGTAGCGTTAGGTTCTAACACAAGAGAAATAGTAGCACCACTTCACTCAACCGACCATGTTGGTTGTATGTTAGTTGTATGTTTGTGGCAATTTTGTGTGTCATTTTTTGTAATGTTTGTGGCATGTTTGTTGTATGCTTGTTGTATATTTATTGTATCCAAGATGGTTGCACAATATATTATATGGGCGAATTAATGTGACAGGACCACACATGGTGTCATGTGCCAAGGAAAATTAAAATGTGCAACAAATGCATACAAGATCACGCAATAGACAGTAAAAAATATAACTAAGATCTGGTTCACTTATTACACTAAAAGATTTTATCTAGGAATTACCAAAAAAATAAATTACCAAGAATTGACTGAAGAATGACAAAAGTTAAAGTTCAAAATTGAGAATAAGAACCGTAACTGGTGACACTGTGGATTAAGAGATCCTGAATAGATACACTAAACTTGTTAAATGTTTTCGAGGTTTAAGATCCCAGTCAAAACGCCCAATCCGGTGATATATAGGTGACCATATAGTTGGTTAGACATGCATATGTTTCTTTACTTCACTGACATTCAGTCATGCCCTGAGAGATATAGACAGTTGACATATTAAACTGACGACTGTCGACTACCTGGTGACATTAATTTGTCACATATTGGTAGAAAAAAATAATTCTTAAGTGAAATGCAAGTTTTCGCAAACGCTATCGCACTGCAATCTTGCATGATGAAAAGGTTTAATTTCTTCAGTACTTCACATTATTTTAATGTTAAGAATAGTACGAATGATAGATAGGTGGATAGATAGATAGACAGACAGATAGATAGATAGATAGATAGATAGATAGATAGATAGATAGATAGATAGATAGATAGATAGATAGATAGATAGATAGATAGATAGATAGATAGATAGATAGATAGATAGATAGATAGATAGATAGATAGAGCTACATACACAGTTATATGCATATATAGGACCAAATCATCGACCGCAGTGGTGAACTAGTTTGATTTAAGCAAATTAACACATCTTTCAGTATTATTTCAACTTTCATTCCTACACCTCCGCTTTGACATTGGACAATTTACCATCAACGTTCTGATATTGATCATTACAAATACCGAAAAATCTTTATTCCATAAACGTCTGAGTGAAAAGTACTTGTTGACATGCAGAATGCCCAATCTCCTCCTATCATTCCTGGCCGTTTTAGTCTGGTCGTGTGCATTCAATTAGTGTGTCGAGTTGCTTCAGTATGGAATGCGCATTGAAGAGAAAATCGTTGTTTAATTAGTTTTAACCCCGAAATGGATGATCGCGTTTGGAGCCGGACAATAATCACCACCGTGTGCCATGTGAGAAGTAAGCGAAATTACAAGTTCAAACGTCTTTTTCTGTGCGTCACACACGATTTCAATTACAGGTGTTTCAAGTGTGTTGTCCATGCGTCATTTCGAGAAATGACGTCGTTTGAGATGAATCATCAAAGTAGTTGTCTGAATCCTCTGCAACCAGCATACGAGATATATTATCCATCCATATTCTTCAAACTTCAGATATATGTCATTTTTGAACGCGTGTTGAACGTGCTGAAGAAAGTGGTAACATTCTAGTCGCGCTGGACGAGTTCTTAGCATTAAAAGATATTAGTAAGGAGAACTAATAGACGAAGAAAATCTCCGTTCTCTGGAGCGGACTCTGTATGTCCTGTTGGATCCTATCTGTCTACTCTTTCTGTGGAACCCCTTTGCAATGGACTACTTGCACTACATTTCTCACATTTTAAGACGACCTTAATGACCTTAATGTAGTAGATCGACCATCATATGTATGGACAGAAGTGACATTGCCCTGTCTAAGGATGGTGCTATCCTTAACTTGACTCTGTAAAATAGGTCAACTGGTACTAGTTTCTAGTTAGTTTTGATAACGTGGCTATGGTTATATAAATAGGGTGTGTTGCTGAAAGTCAGTACTGAACATTTACCTGTTGTAAGAAATCTGTTATTTCCGACTTCGGTAGTTGTACCGGATAGCATCGGGAGAAAAGTTAAGTTTTAAACATATTTTGCGTGAATATAGAATTATATGTTACTGTAATTAATTTGCTGTCTTGACAGCAACCTCCACGATCTATACACAGTTTAAGAGAGAGAGATGAAATGAGGTTATACATTTATTAGGATCTTCCGATTGTACCGTATGTACTGTAAAGCTCACACAATCCTTCCTGTTGGTTTCCACAGTAATGTTCCAAGGCAGTATTCTTTGCTACAGCTTTCGTGACGCAGACAGCAATAAGTTGAGACAAAGTGTGACTGAAACCACTATAGAAAAAGATGAGGTATCTTTCGACTGTGAATGAGGTGGTATGCAATTGAAAGGCTGTGCCTTTGAACACAGAGTACACTAAATAACGAAAGTGATCTGTGCATTGTAAAGCCTCTGAGCGGATAATCAAGGCAATCGAACTTTTTAAAAATCAACTGGACCAAGGAAAGCCTGCAAGCAACATATGGGAAAGATCACGTGACTTTGTTCCAAAAATCATATTCCCTATACATTTGTCTCTGTGACGATTTATTTTATACACATCAATTCCAATTGTGCGTTTCTGAAGTTTAAAATATAATAACTTAACATTAAATTATTAGGAACTGGGACTAATAAAGTACCGCGAATTAAAATTTATTATTATGTGATTAGTACTTGTGCAATGGGTGCACTGTGACAGCTATATAAAGGTTGTTTAATGTTTAGTTAGAATGATCTCTGATTTTTAACCATTACTGAAGTATTCTCTGTATACGTGCATGAATGGCCTTTCTATCTGCCTGCTTATTATTTTTTTACCTATACGCTTTCTAAATTGATAAAGAAATATAATACAGAATTGCGAGTGGTGATTAATGATTATAGTGTCATTGTTAAGTCGGTCAGCGAACATAGCTTTAGCAAGTGTGATCCAAGGAAATATATAATCTGAAGACCAAGCCTGCAATGGCGATTTAAGCTGCTATTAAAACATAAATTGAATTAAGTTTAAGGTTAGGTTTGAATCCGGTAAAATCAGTGCGAATAATAATATTGTTATTAAAGAAGGCACTGAAGCTTGATCGAGATCTCTCGGTCCACATATCGTAAAGACCTTTACGGGTTGAGTTAGGTGGAATAATTAAGTGGATGATTAATTCAGTAACCGCGCTGATCAAGCGTTGGAATTTTTGTTCGATGAAGCGTATGAATTTGTGCAGACATTTCCCAACCATCGGAGATTTTATTCAATAATTCGCTGTTGCGGGGGAGGGATCCTGACATTGTCTTAATCACACCACTTTGAGATCTAAAATGTCCACATAGAGCTCAAAGTATCCCACGCTCATGATGGATGGATCCAGATCCTCACTGAAGATATATCTACGAACAACAGGAATGACAGCAAGAAATTACACGATGTATTTTATTTTAAGTCCCGCAATAGTTTAACTTCACTTTCCATGACTGGCTTGTCTGTCTATACTCTTTATGGTAGTAAATTCCGAAGTTCGTTTAGAGGTGATTCTATTGGATCTTTGCCACTTCATTCTGTCTTCTGATGTTTTATTTTCCAGCTATATAACGATGTCGTGTATAATATGATTTTGCTGTAACCATGTACTGGCAAGGTCTGCATTTGGGATCCTTCAAGATCTTCACGGTTTTTGCCTTCGCTGCTTCTGTATTTTCTGCTTGGTCTTGTGCAGCAGTGATGAGTGCTTCTGGTTTAGCTTTTAAACCCGTCTCAGTCCTCTTTATAAGAACTGTCATGTTGATGTTTCGACTTTTAAATATGCGTCTCTCAACCGACTGTATGAAGGCTGCCATATCGATGTTTTTCGGCTTGCCGAGCATACTGGCCAAAGAGAGACGTTTTCTCCATTTGTTTGAAGATGCTTGCTTGTCTTATCGACTTCCATATTTCTCTCTGCATAGTAGTGTGTACAATGTTCTGCTTTTCCATAGGGAGGTTGATCAGAAGTGTGATGTCATTGTATTTTTAACCTTACAGTTTAACATCATCCATATGAAGTAGATGGACCAATGAAGTGTCCAGGTTTTTTGTATCCTATTCCTGTATCTTGATGTCTTGACTTAGATGAAAGAGGATTATACAGAGCAATAATGGTGAAAGGGCTCCACCTTGCAAAATACAATATTGGCATGTCTGTAGTTTCTTTTCCATTGCAGCTGCGGACGGGTTTTTGTTTTGACATTGATAAATCAACTAGATGTTGTACTGCTAGGGCGATCTTGTACAATTTCATTGTCTCAAGTGTCCACGATTGTGGAACTGGGTTATAGGCCTTATGTAAAACCATTACAGCACTAGATTTCTTATCATATCATTTGTAGCGGTTTTATTGATTGCAAGTTCACTTTTTCATTCAGGCCTAATCGAGTTTTCTTCATCGACCAACAATCATCTTTTTCAAAGTCATATAATTTTGTCTATTATAATTCCTGATAATTATTTCTTGTTGTTGGTAGGCACGTGGCTGGCAATTATTATATTTCGCTATGCCCTTTTCTTTATCTTTCATAAACATTCTATTTTTACTATTATTATTATTTTATCAATTATTATTATATTGTATATATTAATATATATTAAACAACTAATTTATTTTTATTCTTATTATTACTTTATTATTGAATCTACCACGTGTGTGACTCTTAAAGCCATTCATTGGATTTCTTGCATTATTTTCATGACGACAGTCTGGTGTAATGTGAAATGTAAATACTTTCATGACGACAGTTTGACGTAGTGTGAAATGTAATACTTTCATGACGACAGTCTGGTGTAATGTGAAATGTCATTACATTCATGAGGCACTGAATGGTTTCAGTTAATCCTGTAGGATTATAATGCAAATCGGTGATCTTTATGTTTCAAATGCTAATCAAGTGTCTTATTTTCTGCGAAACTGATCATTATATTCTTTTGTGGAGAGTTATATATTTTTTGTTTCATGCTTAAAGTAATAAAACCTTTTCTTTCCTTTCTTTATTTTTTTATTAACACGACTCAATAAAACTTATAGCGGTTTCTTGTTTAATTAACTATTCTCTTGCTTTTGAATCATGCATCGCCGCACCGGATCAATTCTACCATCTTAGAAATACTGTACAAAAAAATCTTTATGTTCTTTTCTTTGCAATTAGCTCCCTTAGCTGGACTGAAGAAATCCCCAGCAATCGAGACCCCACAACGTCATCCGTTAATTGATTGGATGAACAATTCGAGTTCCTGAGATCATTACATGGTCATGAAAAGTCGGGCCCATGGCCTAGTCAAAGATTCAGTGAGAAAGGCACTAGCTCCCAAGGTTCAAATCAAATTTTATGACTGGTCGTACAAGCGGGCCCAGGCGCAGGAGAAGGGCAGAGTGATATTTCCATGGTTTCACAATCGAGTTTCAGCGCTCCCCCTCTCCGTCTTCTCTTCTGCCCCATCCCCTCTTTCCTTACATTCAGGTTTACCATGACATGTGTACCTTCACACTAATGCTATTTCCAGGGTCCCGTGCCCTAGGGGTGGACTGAAGGCGGCTGAAGATAGCGACAAGAATACATTTTATTTCTGATTATGCCGCTTTCAGAAGAGCTGTGCAAGTCTTTCTAACGATGACAAATATCTAACGCTAATGCTTGCAGATTCTGTTATTCGTAATGTGCATGACTCGTTTCTTTTCCCTATTTAAAAAAAATTAATAATTCCAGAGCCCCCAATGCACAAGGGAGATGGTCTTCTAGTGATTGACTACATCAGTCTCTTGCAGTCGCTAGTTCGGAGGGAAAAAAGAGACGATGATGGTAAAATTGGATCCAAAAGACAAGCTATCTGGCAACAAAATTGGCTTTCATAGAGGAAATGTCTTGGGGTTTAGGGTTAAGATAATATGATTCATTTACATTGAGAATGAGAGGTGCATGTTGCCATGTAAGTTAAACAAACGTAGGCAATGTAACAACTTCTGTTAGCGCATTCGACAACACATGAAGCAAGGCATAACACAAACCTCCATCTTCAACATAAAACGCGGTTGTTGTTGTTGTTGTTTTTTTTTTGTTTTGTTTTTTTTTTGGGGGGGCATTTGTAGAACTTAGTGTAATCTTGCATCGTCAGTTGACTCAATAATTGACTCAATAGACACATATATGCACAAACACACACACACACACACACACACACACACACACACACACACACACACACACACACACACACACACACACACACACACAAACAAGAACAAACATGCGCAGAAAACGTGATGCTACTGTCGAATAGGATATAAGCCAGACGAATGAAGTATGTTTGAGTGATAGAAACAACTAACAAAAGTCTAACCACAAAATCGTTAATATGTTTAGCTGTTTTTTTTAGCTAGAAAACCTCGAGATGAATGCTAAAATATATACAAAATTCATAACCAGTAATCTTCTAATTATATTTTGCTTCAAGAGTATTATTTTTTAAAAAGTCATCTTTCTCATGTTTTCTTTCTGTCCTTCTTGCTCATCCCTTCTTCCTGCTATCTATCTATCTATCTATCTATCTATGTATCTATCTATCTATCATCTATCTTTCTATCTATCTATCTATCTATCTATCTATCTATCTATCTATCTATCTATCTATCTATCTATCTATCTATCTATCTATCTATCTATCTATCTATCTATCATCTATCTTTCTTTCTATCTATCTATCTATCTATCTATCTACCTATCTATCTATCTGTATGCTTTTCTTTCTATCTGTCTATCTATCTATCTATCTATCTATCTGCGACAAATATCTCCACCCTTTCATTTATTTGTGAATTGTTTCCACTTACTTATGAAATATTCTTATGATGAAATTTATATATATTTTTTATTACTGATTATTACTGATATTTATTCAGTAAGATTTAAAAGTAGACGTGCACTGCACATTAAGCAAACACACAATGAAAATCACAACAGGTCTCCAAAACAGATTTCTAGACATTGTCGGAAGTAATATTATAATTAAATGACACTGGTGTCATTCTGGGTGGAACTCAATAGTCTAAGTTCCACCCAATGCGTGAATCCACCTCTCAAATCTTGATATAGATAAATGACTGATCCACCTCACATCTTGATATAGATAAATGACTGATCCAATGATGCAAGCATTTCTGAGAAGCTAGCCAATTAGGGTTAACAAATGGCCATCTACTCGCTAACTGTAGCTGACCAATGGATAATAAAGGAATACAGGAGGAACCCATGTTGTGGAAAATTATCGCTATGTAAAATCACTTGCTGAGAAATTCTGCAAACAGTAAAACGTGTTCCTCTTGCCCATGTCTCTGAGTGATCAAACTCTATAGTGAGTAAACACAGAGTTATAAGTTTTAAAATTGTAATTTTCATGCTTCTTTTCAGCTAAATAGAAATGTAATGTCTCTGAGTGATCAAACCCTATAGTGAGTAAACACAAAGTTATAAGTTTTAAAATTGTAATTTTCATGCTTCATTTCAGCTAAATAGAAATGTAATGTCACGTTTCCTTTCAGCTAGTGTATTTTAATTTTCATTTACAACCTTGTATGCTGCTTATAATTCTTCGATATCTGTTATTTTATTTAGTAGAAATTCAATGCAATTAATGTTGATTGATTTATTTGTGACTAGCATGCAGTCGTTTTTTGGAAACTTGTAGTGAATCTGACACAAAATTTATATCTCTGTAAAATATCGTTTATGGTTCAAAACAATTTTCATCACAATCTTGATGTTTAAAGTATTGCCTTTAATATAGTGATTTTCCTATTTCCATATTCTGGTCTGTTAACATTACCTTGTTTTATACTGCATAACTGTTGCTGGAAAAGTATGTAACTTGTGAGAGTACAGGTAGCCTTGAATTCATTGTTCACTTGTGGTGAACTAAATTATTGTACTAAATAATTGTAAAATATGCTCCGAGGGGTTATTAAGGAGAGAGACAGATAATTTCTGTCCAGCTGAATTTCTACAGGAGAATTATTGATGTTTCTCTACAGTCATTGGCAGCATTCCCTTTTACACCCTCCTCATAGAGAAATTCTGGGTTTAACCCGGACTGCTAGTGTGTTTTTGCACCAAGCTCACTGATGAGGGCACATGATATCATCCACTGCAGTCAAAAATCAGAGACAAAACTTGGGTTCCCGGTCATGTTGACCTTTCATGAAACAAATCTTGAACTTTCCTTACTCAGTTGATGTGCATTAGTCATGTTTTCTGAATGTCAGTTGATTGACGTAACATTATTAATGAATATTGTTCACTCTAGGAATCTCTTGAAAAAAATTCTCTAGAACTAGAGAAAATTTTCAGGAACACAATTATAAACAGTTACTAAGAGATCCATGTTAGGTCTGAAGCTACATTGAACAATGTATTAGTATATATATATATATATAGTGTGTGTGTATGTGTGTGTGTGTGTGCGCATGCGTGCGTGTGTGTATGTATGTACACAATCTACTCATTTTTTTAAATTACATGTAGAGAGAACTTTTTTCATTCAGTAGTGATAACGACGTTCTTGAGTGAGTGAGTGAGTGTGTGTGTGTGTTGTGTGTGTGTGCGTGTGTGTGTGAAATGGAGGCAAAAGAATCATTAGTGTGCGTAAAGATGCACTGCACATCTTTAATTAGTCTCCGTCGCACATTACATTACCTGTCAATACCTTCACGATTTTGAGAGCTGTCTAATGAATATGTAGTTTTACATCCCGTGTCTAGATACAGATTTCTGATTAATGAATTATTTGCAAAGGTTTGATATCAGAGAATGCACAAGGTATAGTTCATGACCCCAAGCACGAGAGATTTCAGAATAGATTAGCTTGGCTGAAATGACATCCGACAATGATCATTGTCGTCGTTCTTAACGCTGAACTGAACCATGATAAGGCGCCATCACAAATGCCAACTATATGTTTAAGATAACGAAGCAATAGATCAGAGTGAATTATGTCAAATACTGCAGTCACAAAGAAGAATGCGAGGGAGACTTTTTTTTTTTTTACAGAATAAGGGAGAAATGGGAGGGATGTGTGTATGTGTGTGTGCGCGCGCTAAAGATTTGAATAGCATGTATTCTCCGTAGAAATGTATTTTTACAATGTGAAAGGATGATGTTGAAACACGATCAAACACCTGTATGACAGATAATATTTATTAATACTTTAACGATTATTATTAACTCAGTTTCAAAAATCTTCTCTAAATGCAGCAGGAATTAGTTAGGTACCGTGAAAATAGATAATATTCTTTTCCTTTCTTTCTTTCCTAACGCCGCATTTTTGCACAGTCCACCCTGAAAGAAATCGTGGGAGAAATCTGTTGATTTTGCTTTGTCAAATTAATCCTTAAAAATCTGCCATTTCCGTTCAGCTCCACTTTTACCTTAACCCTTCATTTGTAGCGTTGCTAATAGAAACGTTAGCACTTTCTTTTTTTATCATCCGCTGATTCATCCTTAGCAATAATAACCCGATATTTTCTGGTGCAATTATTATTTTGTTTTCAATATAATTATATTCGCACTTGTTTCTTAATGTTCAAAACTGACCGAGTTAAAATTAGTTGTTGCAAAACAGGAAGAAAGGCAAATATAACTAAAAAATGTACAAGTATTAGACGTGAAAAGATCGACAATACTATATTAAAAACAAATTAAAAAGAGAATGAAGATTGTACGAAGTAAATAATGAAATCGCAATGCACAGTTTTACAAAGGTTTGTATAAATACACTCTTACAATGATTAAACGATTCAAAATGGCGGCGTTTGTAGATAAATAGTTGCCAGTCAGTGGAAGAACAGGTGAAAATTTCAAATGTAATCTTTTCATAATTTCATTTTCGTCTCTTATCATTTGTTGTGATGTCCCGATAAAGGCTTTTACGTCGAAATTCATAATCGTTTTGTTAATAGTTTATTTTTCTATTTCACTGAAGCATTTTTAAATGTTGCATTGCATTAATTTCTTATTTTATCCTTAACAGTTTTACTCTTTAAATTATTAAAATGTATACATACAGTTGTCCTACTCAGTAGGAAAAATCATCACAATGTTTAAGAATTAATTGTTTTTACACTTTAGTACAACATTTCAATAAATTTGTAAATATGAAATAATATCGCGAATTACTTCTTACATTTTTCAAAGGCGCCATATTTCAGAAAGATGTTTCTCGCGTCATTTTGTCTTGGTGTGATGAGTTTACATGCCTAATAAGAAAATAACTTCCGTTTCCCATTCAGATCGCATGGCTGCAAAGGAGAGGGAAAATGTTCAGAATCATCGACGTTTGAAAACAGCTAAGAGTTCAGATAATATCTATATATTTTGATTAAATTGATTAACGTCGTAAATAGCTTATATATTTATGCATATACCTGTTTTTTTCTATTGCATACAGTTGTGTCTATGTTTTAAACCTGAGCTAGTAGAGGTAGAAAAAAAACTGAAATTGCATTCAAGAATAGAAATATTTTAAAAACTTAATATTTAAATAGACACTTTGTATATAACTTAATATTATCTTTGCAGCATAATAACTTAACCCGTTTATGCTCAGATGAGAAAAATGGAGCTTTTTTAAATTATGGCTGATAATTTTGATAATATGGTATCCACGTTTCAAAATTGTATTTTTATACCCTATTTTAAATTTAAACAAATGAATCTTGATTAAGTTATTAATTTATGTTAATACAGAAAATATATAAAAACATATATTGCTTATTTTAAATTTTTTCTGGTACAAAAATTCCTTTATTCTGGTAAAATCTTACTTTCTAAGTTTTCAACAGATACATGTGCATTTTACTGATTTCAAACTCTATAAATCAACTTTTTCATTGTTGTTATCTTTTCCTACGTTTTTAATAGTTTTGAAAACTAGACCTGTTGTACACTTTAACATGTAAAATAATTAGATTTAATCCAATTTATTTTTTGTACTTCATGTAATCTTCCCCAGCGAATGAGCTATGTACATAAAGTGAATTAGGTGAATTAGCTAACATCAGAAAGTGTATTCTTAAAACACTAGATGTAATAAAGTAATACATGTAGTTATAAACCTAATCAACAGTAGCAACAACAATACTATTACTATAATAAATAATAATAATATTGTATTTCAAACAGCATAAGCAAATATCGTTTTAGACATGCACTGTTAGAAGTCTGCCTGAACCATTTTGGACTCATTATTGCAAATCTAAAAGATTTTGTGAATTATGTTGACAAAATGACTGCATAGCCCACATTACAGCTCACCACTCAGTCACATGTCCTGCAAGCATGCCGTTTCGCTCTATCTCCCCCTACGCGGTAATTTTGCTTCAGTTGTAAGGAAACAGCAAAAATAGACAGACACATTCGAATGCAGGAAATCTATGCTGACAGAATGCGCGCCTAAATTGCAAAAAACTCGAAATTCTGTTCTGACTCGCCAAGGGACGCCACTTCCGCGCCTTTCACAAAGAGTTACGCAACATGCCTCGCATAATTGGATAAGTGTCCTGTACTCAGATCTGCGTTTTTACCGTAGAGTACACTACTTTCGGTCTTGTTCTTTGATTATGTTCCATAATTGTATTATTTTTTTTTTAAAAGGAGCTTTGTCGGACTCTTTCTGTGACCGTACTTCCGTACGTATGTAAATATATTCGCGCGTTTTCATGTATGTGTAAGGGAGTGAGAGTGATACGTGTAACTAGATCTAGGGTAGAGAATTGAGAAGAAGAATTTTGATTCCCTTCTTACTTCAATGCGCACAAGGAGTTAAAACTTATCAAGACTACGAGAAAAAACCCACCACACAAAACGTTTTAAGAAATGTAGTTTTCTTTTCTTCTTTAGCGGCGAAGAGATAAGAAGTGAGAAAGAGGCGCGGAGTCAAAGCGCTCAAGAGATGTCAGTAAAGAACTTGTCAAACGTACGCATTATGGGAAAAATATGTTTATGAACTACGATCACGCCATTATTAATAGAAACAACGTAGATGCTATATATATCCTTTCTTTTATAGTTAATCAAGGAAAAACTATTTACACTGAAGAGTTATACGCTAAAGGAAAAGTATGATTTGGTATTTTTAAAACCTGGTATAGTTTCTGTCCCACAGGGAAGTGGGGACGGGTATCCGTGCACTTATTTAAATGACCACACCCAGTTCCTTGGAACAAACTTGCAACTGCATGGCAGTCTGACCCACAAATAGTTCATTGTCGTTTAAATTAGTTTTTTTTCGCATGAATTATTCTCATCAGCAAGGGGCATGGCTATTCTTTGCTTATTTGCTCGAGGTTGCTGCGAAATTGTGTTGTTTTCTGTGTTCTTGCGACAGCAACACGAGTTATAGAAACCTAACTTTGAGGTCAATGACATTTCCCAACGTCGCAAAATTAAATCTATCATAGTTTCTGAAGGCTAACAAAGAAAAAATGCATAGTGAGGTACGCTTTGCAAAATCACAAAGAACTTTTTTATTAGACCAAATTAAAGGAAACTTATCACTGTTTCGTTAAACAATACCGCATCGGGAGTAATACATTTTAATCAAATAAAATTAAATTATCGTTTATCTCGAACTAAACAGTTATCATAACAGTCAAGGTTGTTAGGCACGGATTAATGATGTTTATTTTTGTCTACCACACACTCTCAATCCCTCTTCTCTCACACAGTCACACACTTTTAATCCTCGCTCGCTCTCTCTCTCTCTCTCTCTCTCTCTCTCACACACACACACACTCACCCCCCCCCTCTTTCATACACAGTCACACACACACACACACACACACACACACACACACACACACACACACGCGCTCGCTCTCTCTCTCAACCCCAGCTTTTCTCACACACACATACTTCAATCTCCCCCTCTTTCTCACATACAAACACACAAATATGTACTCAATTTATACATTAATATATGCGCCTATATACGCAATCACAAGCATACTCATGTCAACAATGCACGTCGTCACGTATACAAACACGCAAATCACCACTGTGCTGTTTTGCTGGGAGATTGGCAAGATGACAATTTTCCACCACCCGTAACCTTAGGTTAATCCCCCAAAACACCTTCTATCTGGCCACACATGTTGGTAAGGCGGGAGTTAGAACAATGTAGAAAAGAAGAATGATAGTTGTAGACGACAGCTCCGAACCCCCTCAGCCAGGTATATTAATTAAATACAGGTGACAGACTACAACATATAATATGAGTGAGTCACGCTGACACGAATGGTAAAAGTATCAATAATAAATATATTCAACAAGAAATAAAATAAGACATGATTACTTATAGCGCATAGTTCAATGGTTACAATTAGAGTATATACATGAATATCATTCATAATCACGACCATGTAGTGTCGTAAGGGAAAGTTCATTTAAGTCCTATGGCACTGTGTAGTGATTTCGTTCGTTCACATGAGCGAACTAATAGGTGAGTTTATAATAGAACACTGAGTTAACTCTAAAAAGTACTTTGATTGAGTTTGATTGAATTTGGTTGAAGCTTACTGGAAGTAAACAGTTGTTGATTTTATAGTCACTTAACTTTAGGATTCGCCATACTTGTCGTCTAGGGTCCCAGTGATGTGTAGCAGCATATATGCACGTGGTCTGTTGAACGGGTCTGTGGCTCGTGTATCGTTCTGTTCTGGCG
The DNA here is from genome assembly GCA_028829895.1 of Sinotaia quadrata. NCBI lineage: Eukaryota > Metazoa > Mollusca > Gastropoda > Architaenioglossa > Viviparidae > Sinotaia > Sinotaia quadrata. The sequence goes on along the minus strand of CM054180.1, from coordinate 64,482,534 downwards.
TTGCTTCGCAGCTCAGTGCTCTTCAAAATTCAATATCCGATATGAAGTGCAGATCTTTAGCAGTAACATACACAGAAGATGGTTTCTTGCTGCGTTGGTAACTGTCAATAATGGTTAGTAGTATGATTTTAACTTATTAACACCAGGAGCCAAAATACATGTTGCTTCAAAGGTCCGCTTGTATTGGACTGATGAATATTAGGAGAGATTCTGATACATTCATTGTGCATGGTTGAGCTGCACTCAAATTGGTCTGTTAAAGCGAGTAGCAACTCTGGTATAAATCTAGCCCGGAGATAAGGGCCTATGTTCTAGAGTTAGGTTTGCTTGTAGTCTATATTTAGAGGATGGTAGGTGTGATCCACATAAGCCATTTTGTGACAACAACAACAGCACACACTCGCAAACAGAATCTATAAAATTATACATTTCAAGAAAATCTTGCATAAAGACCTGTTGTTTTACAAGGTGTATACTCTCTGTAACATTTGTCACGCTTAGCAGCCGTCAGAAATACATGGCTACTCACATTGACTTACGGTAAACTTAACTTCACAAAAGGATAACGCTGTTTTAATGTCAAGGGTTCTATTTGTGCAAAGTGTATGCTCTCACTGTCCACTGCAGAGTTCTAAACTGGACAATACAATTGCTATTCATACACATACATATCCACACTAAAACGAGCCTGTTGCGTCACACTTAGATGCAGATAAAATATTTCAGAAGAAATTTGATGAATAAGAGCGTTCTGATACATATAGCAGTACCAAAGATTATTTTTGAAAGAAATGTTTAAAATCCATTAGCATCTGATTTTAAGCATACATTTTAGAAATAAGTAGTAAATAAAAAGTTTATAGCATGAAAATAAATTCAATTAGTGGACCTCTTTTAGCATAAAGACAGCAAATTCTCTTCACTGGCTGCACCCGTAGGAAGCGTAATCTGATTTTGCGAATAAATAACTGACATTCTTGATAAAGTACTGCACCTTTGTTTTGTCTCCAAGTGAAAGGGAAACAAATCGAAATTCCAGCTTAATGATTTAATTTTATGCTTGTTGTGTGTGCGTTGGTTCATAATGCGTTTGTGAGCGCGTATCTCTGAAAGCGCGCGTGTGCACAAATTGAAGAGAAATGTGTGTGCGCTTGTATCTGTTCTGTTATTTCTGTACGAGACCTTCTTTCAACTGTTGTAGATACACACTTTTAATCACGCTCTTTTACATTACATGAACTGTAGAGGACCAAGGCAGGACGATTTATTTTCAAATCGCGAATTTTAACATTATTGAGTTGCAAGATAACAGACAATTTCAAGTACTTTAGGTTTAAAATAATTTCAGAATCGGTAATTTTATTTCATAGTACGACAGAAAATAATTTATTGGTATACCCATACATATTTCATTGCAGTAGTGCTATTAGACATGATGCGGTCTACAGTTTATTTAATTCTGACAATTAGTTTTGTTAAAATATACTAACAGTGGGGAAATAGTCGCATATACTCGTCTACACTCGCATCATGCAGAACAAAACAAATAAAAAATGTCATTTAAAATACTACAGTATTTTACTTATCATTGCCAATTGTGGGAAGTGAATTAAAAATAATATTCATTTATGCCTTTAGCGATTTTCTCTTTCATCGATTTGTTCTTTGCTTAAAATGACTCGGCTGCAAACCGACCCAGTGATCGTGAAACTGTAGCTTTTGCAGTTACAAAAAGTTATGCACGATAGCCTTGCTTTAGAAGTAGGTCACACGCAATTGTCGTTGAGTTAGTTAGTAGATACAGTAATCAAAGGGAGGCTAGTCACTAGATCACATGCAGAAAAATGTTTACGAAGAGGAAGCTAATCACTCGAACTCATACAGAAAAGGTTGCAAAGGGGAGGCTAGTCACTCGACCTGACTACACAGTTCTAGGCAAAGGGATGTCATTTATTTACGAAATGATAATACAAAGCGAGCTAAATCGTTCAAGATTTATTACATTAAAATGCGAAATGAAAATAAAAAGATCATCTCGTACTCTCTCTCTCTCTCTCTCTCTCTGCAGGAAGAGGAAACGAAACAAGAGGAAGAAGAAGATGACACTGATCTAGTCTTTGGTCTAGATAACTACCATGAAGAGAGAATATGGGTTAGAAGAAATAAAATTCATAACACCCCTGGACTACGTAATAAACTCCAGAGACTCAGAACTTAATGAAACTTTCTTCCAGCTACTGTGAATAATCTTTGTAAATGTTGAAGGACAAAGACCTCACTGGAGAATAAAGACTGAGCCGCAAACTAGGTGATAGGAGTAAGCCTTGATCTCCAGAGATACTTTACTAGGCATACTAAAAATAGAAACAACAAGTGAGACTCAGACGACAACAACCCAGACCAGAGAGGTGGAATCTAACACTACCATCAATTAGAAAATTTTACCCAAAGTGAGTCATCTCCTAGCAGATAACCAGACAACAAATCAAGGAGGCTTTTTTTTACAGACTATAACAACTGAAACTGTGGAGACAAAATCCAGACACTAGCTACTCTGAATGACGATAAAATAAGTCAGACAACAACAATACGAAAAAGGAGGGAAAAAACAGAAACAACAAAACACTTGTCAACACACAGACAAGCAAAACCGAAATGAAGGAAAATATAGTGCAGCCAGAAACGGTCAGCACAAAGAAATCGGATGAACAGACCGAAACAGATGTCCCAGTGGACCAGTTCGGTAGGTTGCTTGAGGCCCCACTGCTCTCACCCTTGCCAGCGATGACTCCAAGATCACCACCACCACCACCACCAACATCAACAACACCAGAAATCTATATTCCAACTTCAACAAAACGAGATGGAAAGAAAGGATGACGCAAGGATATGAGAAAACAAGAAAAGTAGCGTGAACAACAGCAACCACCACAACGGCATCAACAACAACGCCGAAGAAACTACCACCACCGCCAACAAGAAAAACAGTAAGCAACAGTATCCGCATTTTAATCACCCCTTTGTGGACTTGATCCATTTTGCTGCTCGACCATCTTTACTGGCCATCAGCGCCCATTTACGCGCATCCCAAAGGACACCGGAGACAACCACTACATCAGCAACAACGACGACAGCATCACTAGTGAGGAAGACAGGGGTTGAACATCCCGGACGTATATACACACTAGGTACAGACTTGGTATGCTACTAGCCTGGGCTCTGTAAGATACCCATACCTACCCTCCCACTCCAACATCGGGAACAACAGCAACAACATCCACCACGACTTAAGCTCACAGAATACCGGGCTAAAGTTTGCCTTTGCAGTCCAGTCATGAACGCAAGGAAAGATAGGTTCGTTCATCATTAAATCTACCACCTTCCACTCTTGTCTTTTTTTTTTCATCTTCCATTCTACCACCAGTGTCAAGTAGTGAAATCGGCGGAAGCCAGAAACTGCTATCATCATAATAAAAGAACTCTCTCCAATATGCCAAAGTTTGATTGAACTGTACACAAACTGACAATAAACTCTTGGATTACTCAACGAATCAGGAATAGTGTGAAATGTAAATAAAAGGGATTTTAGTCTCTTTTCTACTCATCACATTAATTAGAATTGGAGTAAATTGCAAACAAGATTAGGAAGACTTCCATAAGTCTGTAGGTCACACTTTCTACGTCAGATTGAAAACGAAAATAAATAAGGGAATACGTTATGTGTGTGTGTGTGTGTGTGTGTGTGTGTGTGTGTGTGTGTGTGTGTGTGTGTGTGTGTGTGTGCGTCTTTGTTTGTTTGTTTGTTTTTTGTTGGTGGTGATAATTCCAGGTGGATTTTAAAAAAACACCCTATTAGGACTTATTTCCAAAATTGTTAAGTAAATTATTTTCTTTTGCATTAAAACTAGGCCTATCTTTCTATTTATGACTGGACACAAAACTTTTATAATTTCCTTACATTCCTTCTCGCATGATGGAATATTTTGTACTGGCGAGAGGGGGTGGAGTGGATGGAGGGTTTGGAAATCGTCATCAGGTCGTCAACTTCTCAACGACAAATCACCTCGCACAAAGACTCGAATCGAAACTCAGTGAAATTAAAAGCAAATTTGGACGAAAGAAAGAAACTGCTCTCTAGGGCACAGTTGCGGTTCTTTCCCTCGCGGTCACGCATGATCTGTTTAAGTTTCTGCTATAGAACTATGTACAAGGGTGGCAGTGTAAAAGATTCACGCACCCAGACACTACTAAGCGGGACAGCCTAATCAAGCGTGACGTACGTGCTGCCTGCAACACTCAGCGCCTCAGGCCGAGTTTCGCTCAGTAAGCCGTGATCACAGGCGAAATCAAATTAGCTGCTAATATAGTGCAGTCTGCCAACGATCCAACGCACGAGCAAATCTCTAATCACCAAACGCAATAAAACAGAGATAAGCGGAAGACGGAGAGAAGTCTGAGAGTCTTTGATAATAATTTTATTGTCAGAGATCTGAAGAGAAATAAATGAAGGTGTAGCTGTTCCGTGTTGTGCTGCCTATTAGGTCTTGAATTGCGGCCACCAGATCAATCATATCAAAGAGCCGACGTAGCATTTCAAACGGGAGTCATACAGGTAAAATGTTGTTGAGTTACACTAGAAAGCCATCAGATAGCTGATCATTCTGAGCAATGATAAGCTATAGAATATTTTAAAAAATTCGACTTGTTTTAAGAGTCAGCACATATAATAATTTTTGTTGTTGAAACAGACATAAAGTGGAAAAAAAAAACATAACAAAACAATGAACAAATCCGTTGTATAACAACAGATATAAGTTCACAAAGCCGCGAATCCTGAAGGAATACAAGAAATCAATCCAATTCACATCAGCGATAAAGAAATCTCATGTCGTAAAAAAAACAAAAAAACAACAACAATAGGCCTACTTTACTGTAATTTATTCTATTCCATGAATCGAAAAACAAAGCTGTACTTGCAAAAAGTGGGAAAGAATACAAAAGGCTAACTCGGCACTGGAAAGATGCAGAGTTGGAAATCTAGAGTAACATTTTTTTTGTTTGTTTCTTTTCTCAGTATTTTGGGCAGCATCGTTTAACAAGTAAATACACATTTCCATAGAGCTTTAGAAGTGTATGTAATAGGCACAGAGTCTGTACGAGAGGTAAAACAGTTATTAGCTACATCTACCCCCCCCCCCATTAATTAATTGGTTTTTCTAGCTTTGTCTCTCCTAATAATAGTAGTATTATAACATCAAAGATTATTCATATCAACAACGCAGCTTCAGTAGTCTATTACGTCATTATCACACAGGCCAATAGTTAGTGCCGCGCGTCTGTGTGTATACGGTGTGCGTTTGCGTAATAAATAAGCAAACGGTATGTATCATTAATATTAATTTGCCTGAAATGTTTTATATGATTTTAATACAGTTTAATTTCATTGGTCAATAGTTACATGTGAAACTGCTTTATTCGGCTGAACTTGGGTGTAAGTAGCGTGTGCTCGCTGCGATCGTGCATGGATTTAATTATCTGTTGTTGTTTCGTTTGCAATAGAGAATGTGTCAACGTTTTAACGGCTAGAGAGTATATTGGATATCGCTTCACTTCTCATTTGATGTCATTAGCAATTCTGCGCATTCAGACAGCTTGTGGATGAAAATGAAAGTTTTAGATATTGGTAGAATTATTTTAAATAAAATGGCTTTGTACTTATATGTTTATGGGTGTGAGCCCGTTGATATTTCCATCTCTTCACACAAATTTAACTTGGTTTGTAATATATATAATATTTCATTTTCTTGTTGGTTGAGAGTAGAAGAATGTATGTCAAATGCTTCCCTCCATCATCCAATTTTAAATTTAGCAATGAACACCTATAACTACAAGGAATATTGCACATGTGAAATATATCATTATATAACCAATAGATTCTAATTAAAATAAAGTTTACTGTGGAAGGGAAGAGGGGTAGAGGAGGCTTACGACGGAGTACAAACTAAAATGTGACTGTTTCACTGATGATAATTAGCAAACCTGTCACCTAGGATTTAAAATTGTCAACATGTGTATAAAAAGCAGCAGCGAAATGTCCAGGACTCCTGACCTACTCACCAAGGCCCTGTAAGTAATACTTTCATTTCCGGTCTGCACATTCTGACCCGACTCATTAGAACTACCAAATGAATTGGGACCTGGCACAGCTGTACCTCGTTGTACTGCTTAACAACCTCATCGGCAGTGTCCGACAAGGGACGAATGATACACCCTTGCGAAGAATAATTAAACTCTTTCATTTTAAGAAAATAATTGTCTTCAATATATAGGCTATAAAATATTTTAAAAATAAACTTGCTCTAGTGAGATCGATAAATAAACAATGCGTGCAATTAACCTTTTGTTTTTCAGCAATGCCTTTGGAAAGAGTGCTTAGGGATTAACTTTTGTAAAATTCAATTCTAGAGAAATCAGGAGATTTTCTTTACAATGAAGAAAGGACTGGGTAAAGGGAGATAATTGTGAACAAGGAGCAGAGAGGGGCAGATTGGTAGGCAACTTGGTAATCAAAAGTACCATCCTTCCCCCGGAAACATCGAGTCTCAAAAAGAAAAAAAAAATATTAACTGATGGACCAATATTCCAATATAACTTTAACTTAAAATTTCACTCTCGAACAATAAAATATTATTTGTAATTATCGAAGTCGTTTATTCCGGGAAGAAATAATAGCAAGCGACAATTGTGATTAACACTAGTATTTTCCGAACACACCACGGTCCATTCCGTAAAGACGGTGTCATAGAAAAAATGTCTCTTTTTTACAGAGCCTAGACATAATAATACAATGGCATCGTTTTAATTCTATGTGCAGAACGCATTTTTGTGTAAATATAATTTTTAAATAACTAAGTTTCAAAAGTTCCACCTCTCTCAAGGATAGACAGTGTAAATTCACTAAATATCTAACAATTTACTGTATATTTTACTCTTTCGATTGCGCGCTTTACTCATAATACAGCATACTAACGTTCATTGGACGAGTATGCAATTGTTTGTGTGTAATTTCAGAATACGTCATACTAACGTTCACTGGACGAGTATGCAATTGTTTGTGTGTAATTTCAGAATACGTCATACTAACGTTCACTGGACGAGAGCAGATATAATCGTTAGAATGCGAACAGTAATCTGCAGAAACGATGCCATATCTCTGTGCTCTTTTAAGAAACAAAGATGCTATGTTTAAATGAATGCTGCATCCGTTTAGACTCCCGTTACATATTACCTTGTGTTTCGATCACGTATCTAGGCATAATTAAATACCCTTCTTATGCTTATAATTCTTTACTTTCACATTTTGGCCACCATCCCCACCCCTTACTCCGAATGTTAGAACACGTACATCAAGCGTTTGCTCTTGTGCACTTACAAATTTAAAAGACAGTAAAACAAAAGCCAGTTATTTTTATGTCCAAAGTAATGTTGTGAATCATCCACTGTTACAGTAATCATCTTGCCTCAATGTGTGATGCGGCTAGATAAAAAAGTACAATTTGCCAGTTACTCATCGAGGTACATTTACCCTCTTTTAGACATACCTTCACACAGTAGGACTTTTGTGTTCCAGGCGTTGGAATACAATTGACTAGCAAGTTTTCATTTCAAATTATCGCTGTGCTGTTCACCCACGTAGCAGAATTGTTTTGCTTCAAAAAAGGTTAATGCACCATCTTTTAAACGACCTCTCTAACTTCGTCCACCTACACAAAAGGACTGGTTATCCAGTCGTTAAAAAAATATAATAAAGAAATAATATATCATCTTAAATAAATGCAAATTGCGACACTAACAACATTAAGAGTTAGTACTCTGTCCGGACTATGTGTAGGAGGCCAAGTCTTCACGAGTAATATAATGAACGCGTCTCTTACTTTTATTCGTATCCAGGCATGTGTTAGCCAGCAATAAAAGAAGCATTGTTTGATGGCATCCTCATTAATGCGGTCTGCATACTTTAAAATAAAACATCACGCGGAATAGTATTCGGGTACTCTATTTATAGGGTATCTTTAAGAGATAAATTGCACAGGAAAATACTTTTAAAATTATTTGAAATGGCTTCAAAGAAGAGAACAAAATCTTTTATACAAATCAGGAGCAGGTATTTATTAGAACACTCTTGTCACAACATCAATGCCAGGCACTAGAACACTCTTGCATCACAACAACAATGCTAGGTGCTAAAGTACTACTGTCATCACAACAACAATGCTAGATGCTAAAGTACTACTGTCATCACAATAACAATGCTAGGTGCTAAAGTACTAATGTCATCACAATAACAATGCTAGATGCTAAAGTACTACTGTCATCACAATAACAATGCTAGATGCTAAAGTACTACTGTCATCACAATAACAATGCTAGATGCTAAAGTACTACTGTCATCACAATAACAATGCTAGATGCTAAAGTACTACTGTCATCACAATAACAATGTTAGATGCTAAAGTACTACTGTCATCACAATAACAATGCTAGATGCTAAAGTCCTACTGTCATCACAATAACAATGCTAGGTGCTAAAGTACTACTGTCATCACAATAACAATGCTAGGTGCTAAAGTACTACTGTCATCATAACAACAATGTTTGGTGCTAAAGTACTACTGTCATCACAACAACAATGCTAGGTGCTAAAGTACTACTGTCATCATAACAACAATGTTTGGTGCTAAAGTACTACTGTCATCACAACAACAATGCTAGGTGCTAATTTATTACTGTCGTCACAGACAACCCAGAACATCATGAACCACTCTGACTACTTCACAGTTCGTAGAATTGTAACAATAAAAATAAAATTGCATATAAAAGCAATCATAAGAGCAGCTAAGAAAAAAGAGAACTCTTTACCCTCCAATCTACAAACACATCAATGACGCTCCCCCCCCCCCCTCCCGTCTCCAAACCAGATATACACGCTCTCGCGCACAGAAAATATCCCTACAACAATCTATTATTATTGCAACGTACATTTTTAGGTTCAATTTAACCATCTGTCGAACACAGCTCTGCCATTCAATGTTAGAAGGATTATAAACCTTAAATTGTGATTATATTATTCTCTTATTTTGTATGTGCGTGCGTGTGTGGGAGTGTTTGTGTGTGTGTCTTTGCGTGACTGGCAAAATGAACATCTGTACACAGAAAACTAACATGCTCCTGAATGCAATTACCTAGCTCACGTTACGTTTGCGTCAGAGCGGCCTTTCGTTGCCATCAAGCTGTGGGAACACTGCTCAGAAAATGCAAAGACTAAAATAAAAATAATAAAAAAAGAAAGAAAGTAAATTAAACAATCCGATAGCTTTAAAAGAAAGAAATATCAAATAAAATTATGAAAGGAATAACTAATAAGTTGGAAAATTGTTTAGAAACATAACATTTTATTCTCTATCAAATGATTTTTAAACTTAAAAGTACTATTTAAGATGTCACTTTATTCCTTTCCTCAAGGAAAAAACTTTAGGGAAGGAAAACATGGAAGCCAAGCGATGTGATGACCGATGAAAAAATGTTCGTGTGGAAGTGAGGGGTAAATATTGGCTAAAAGTGAGGTTTCTAAATGTAACTATATTCTTAAACTAGGTACAAGCAGGAATCTGTAAACTTTTCAACAAAGTAACTATCGATTTTAACATATATTATTCATTGATATCTATTTATTTCCTTCTTATAATATTTTATATTAATTTTAAGCAAGCTTCGATAAAAGTTTATATATTTTCCACATTTTGATAAAATCAATCAGCATGATTTAAATTTCCTGATAATGGTGCAACTCGTGAGAACCACCGCATATATAAAGCCATTTATGTGTATAACACGCCCAAAGCATATCCAAATATTATTTGATATAGAAAGATATGGAGAACTGCACTTCAAGACAAAATAATCATTTCGAATTTGGCTAATATAAGTTAACATTAATAAACTTAACTGTGTACAATACTTCGCTTGAAAGTTAGTTTGAGAGACTCGTGTTTTAGACTACAATTTTAGCATTTCAGTGTGTGTGTATGTGTGTGTGTGTGTGTGTGTGTGTGTGTGTGTGTGTGTGTGTGTGCGTGCGTGCGTGCGTGTGTGTGTGTGAAAGAATGCATTGTGAGTGTGTGCTGATGAGTGTGCAATTGTCTGTGTGCATATATATGAATATAAGCATAGTTAAATTTCTGACCATAAATAATTTATGCGTGTGATTGTGTACACCTGCGCAATTAAAACATGTACAACTCAGTAAAAAAAAAAAATGCAGCTTCTAGACAATGGGCTTCCCCAAAAAGTACAAAGGTGGAAATGAAGCCAGCCATTACGCATTCCTCTCAAGCAAGAGATGTAATCGGCCCAGATAATGAAACAGAGGAAACAATGAAGCTCTGTCAAATAAAACATTTTCTGTTGATACGCTCCATTGGTTCAGAGAAAGATAACCCTGCTTTTTCTGATGTTCCTTTGTGTCAAGAAACGTCAGTCATTACTTTATTTATTGACTTTCTGGACAAGAGATGTAATTTATTGGTTCTGGAAATGTAATTCATTATTTCATTTAAATCTCTTGGCTTCATCTTATGTCAGATTGGTTCAGAAACATGAATACATTATTTTATCTACTGGAACATTGGTTTATAGGATAATAATTAATTAAACTTTATCAGTATCATATTTATTCAAGAAGCGTAATTCTCTGTTATCTATTGAGAAACTAGTTGAAGAGAAGGAAGACCTTAATCTGCTTAATGTCACGTAAGTGCATGCCAAGTAATTCTGCTTTCTGCTATGTTCTCTTCGTTTAAGTAATGTCACAATAGCTCCAAAAGTTGATTCATTATTTTACCTAATGTGGCATTGATTTTAAGGATAATAATTAATTATTTTACCCAAACTCTTTTATGTCACTCGCTTCGATAAGAGTAATTAATTATCTTGTCTAATGTACAATAGATTTTAGAAATATAATTAATTAGTTTTCCTGATATGGCATTGTTTAAAAGAATGGAATTTATTATTTTACCGATAATGACAAAAATTTTGAAAGACATCGCAGTTTCAATGTATACTACTATTAATTAGGATAATGATGAAGATTACGAGGTGGTGATATTGATGATAATACGAATAAATAAAAGTGATTGATTAATGTATCTGGCCACAACCTTTTAATGTTCATGTATTTAAAAATATATTCATTTATTTTACTAGTTACCACAACAAAAAACCATTGGTTATTTTGTTTCTTAGCAAAACCCACCCGTAAAGAAAATCGTTGGATACAAACACATAAAAGTTAGAAACTTGATTCATTCACTTAAAGGTAATTCTCCTCTACAACATTTGATAGTTTAGCTGTAAATTTAATAATTGAGAAAATAATCATGATCAACTCTCATTTGTCACTGGAAACGTTTCATCGATCCATCGATAGACAGACAGACAGACAATAGATAGATAGATAGATTGATAGTTAGATAGATAGATTGATAGTTAGATAGATAGATAGATATATAGATAGATAGATAGATAGATAGATAGATAGATAGATAGATAGATAGATAGATAGATAGATAGATAGATAGATAGATAGATAGATAGATAGATAGATAGATAGATAGATAGATATTATGACGTTGCCGAGGAAACAGTTGAAATCAAGAAGTAAGAAGGGAACTGCAGAACAAGAACTGTTTATATAAATAAAAATCAGACCGGTTCATAGATCTATTTGCATTCACATACATCAAAACAACTTTATGTTTAAGTTTCAAGTAAACATATCTTTGTAGTAAACTGTTTCAATGAAAATCTATAGAATGTTCGCATACAAACACTCCCTTGTTTCGTTGTTTTGGTGACACTGTCTACCCTCAAAACACATTTCAGAGGTGATTTTTACCAATAACTATATTATCTTCTAAATATATAAGTAAACAAATTGAACGATATAATAACGCCACTACATCTAAATAGAAATAAAATGAGAAGGCATTCCTCTCTCTCTCTCTCTCTCTCTCTCTCTCTCTCTCTCTCTCTCTCTCTCTCTCTCTCTCTCTCTCTCTCTCTCTCTCTCTCTCTCTCTCTCTCTCTTACGTTTAAATACACACCGATAAGATATTTAAGATTAAACGAATAGACAAGATTATGACAATATGACAATACATTAGAAACTAAAAATGCATTTTTCCTTCCTTCCTTCAAATTTACTTCCAGTCGAACACTGAGAATGAAAAAGGACTTCAATGTGGTAAGTATGTGTTTAGTACTAAAATGATTATTTAGACACATTGTACTGAGCGCGTATAATTTCAATTTTTAAAAGAATAATGTTTATTTTAAAATAACCATCGAGGACATGTATCATCACAGAACGTTGTTGTCAATAGTTAGAAATTGTTTCCAATAGTATTTTACAAACAAAACAGAAATCAACAACACAATAAAGAAAAACAGAACAAAAGCTAGAACAGAACAAACGATTGGCACCTTGCCCTTTCCTCGTCATTGTCAGGAGCAGACAAACTGTTTTAGTGACTACAGGGTGGGCGTAAGAGTAAAAGCAACAAATAAAACAAAAAAGACGAAAGAATTCACAGTTAAATAGGTACAAGTCTTACCTTTTTTAAAATCTCTCCTGTTGTAGTTGTTTTCTTTCTAGTTCAAACTTCTAGAGTGTTCATACACGTTTCAATGTCTTGGAAAACGTACGTAGTACACATACAAGTTATCACGAGACTTTTGTCGCTGCACGGGTGGAATCAACATTATTTGCTGACATGCTAACAGCTCGTTGGAAAACGGCAAATGACAGTCAATCAATTTTTTTTTGTTTTTGTTTTGGAAATGACGTCTTATCCTTTACATGGTCAGGAGCTGTTACTTTCATTAAATGGAGATGTTGGTCCTGTTACAGACCTGTCGGATGTTGAAGGAACATCTGGAAACTGATTGCATATTACGCACTGCTACCAAGCTTACAAAGTCTAGGTGTCCTCCTGCAATGGAGAATGCACATTTGGTGTTCATTTTAATACCTAAGAGAAACCGCTAACATTCCGCCTGGCGCATGCATGACATTCAGAGGAGCTAATATGACACTGCTGCTTAGCTTAGATTTGAAGATATCCTTACTGCTGCACCGAGATCTCCACAATTTTATGCAAAGCTATAATCGGTGTTGCATTAAGCCAATCTTTTTTTTTTAATCAGATGCGATGACAGGTAGCGATAAAATAGGTCTACTTTTTTTTTTTTTAAAGATGTAGGCAATGTGTTTAACATTTAGAGGCAACGAACCAAAAGGCAAAAGAATTTTATGTTTATTTTTACTCTATCACATGTATTTTTTTGTTATGATATATCGTTTAGTTTCGCCGTCTCTTGCTTTTGATCAGTGAAAAAAGAATCTCAAGGTTCTGTTGGCCGGTCTCCCCTCACCCCCATACCAGGCGCAAGCGCTTTTCATAATTTTAACACATTCCTACCAGCAAAGAAAATCGACCACAAAGTTCGCTCTAAACGCCATAGAAAGGCATCAGAATTGGTGTTATTTAAATCTGGCACCAGCTAAGTGTCGAGAGGAGCCGTACCGGGAGGGGACTCGCTAATGGCACACAGATTGCGGCTCAAGACATGCAAATGATGCCGGTCGGCCCTGTCGTCTTGGCGAACAAGGGGGCTGTGTGACAGTCCAGCGCAGACGGCCTCCACAAGTCAGCTCGTCTATTATCTGATCAAACCGAACTGGCGACTGATTGCTACAGCGTTAGCTCACGGCGAGGGCTACACAGATTCAGGAGGAACACTCGCCAAGGAAGAGATCGATAACAGGATGAATGGACTCTCTGGTGTGAAGGGGGTCGGGTAGGTGGGTTGTGTGAATGGTGTGGGGGAATGTTGTCCAGCGCGCCTGATGAGCTTCGCTCGCTGTATTGATGTAGGGCTAGAAGTAGTATTTCTAGTTGTACCAATAAGGATACTAGTTGAAACAGCAATAATATTTACGAGACTAGTTGAATCAGTTATGATACTAGTTGAAACAGGTATGATACTAGTTGAAACAGCAATAATACTAGTTGAAACAGTAATGATACTAGATGAAACAATCAAGATATTAGTTAAAACAGTTATGAGACTAATTGAAACAGTTATGACACTAATTGAAGCAGTTATGATAATAGTTGAAACAGTTATGATACTAATTGAAAGAGTTATGATACTAGTTGTAACAATAATGATGCTAGTTGAAACAGTTAGCAGTTAGCAGTATTAATAGGAGTAGTAGTAGCGGCAGCAGTAATGTAAATAGTTGTAGCACTATTTTTTTTGCAGTTGACACATCATCATCTTTAGGAATAGGAGTAGTTTCAATAGGTGTCGCATTTGTCTAAGCAGCTATTGCAGTAGTATTAGTAATAAAGGACGTATTAGAAATTATTAGCTATAGCAGAAGCAGTAGTATTAGTAAATAAAGGACGTATTAGAAATTATTAGCTATAACAGAAGCAGTAGTATTAGTAATAAAGGACGTATGAGAAATTATTAGCTATAGCAGAAGCAGTAGTATTAGTAATAAAGGACGTATGAGAAATTATTAGCTATAACAGAAGCAGTAGTATTAGTAAATAAAGGACGTATTAGAAATTATTAGCTATAACGGAAGCAGTAGTATTAGTAATAAAGGACGTATGAGAAATTATTAGCTATAGCAGAAGCAGTAGTATTAGTAATAAAGTACGTATGAGAAATTATTAGCTATAGCAGAAGTAGTAGTATTAGTAATAAAGGACGTATGAGAAATTATTAGCTATAACAGAAGCAATAGTAGTTCAAATAGTATTAATCTCAATCCTTTGGGCACCCTTCACTGTTTATGGTTATTATCTATTAATTAACAACACTTAATTAATTACAAGTGATCGAGAATATTAATTTATAGTTATTAATAATTCTCCCCCAAGACCAACATGTCTCTCACTCGGCGGATTTTAAGGGTGTCATAAAACTCTACTCTTTAGACAATAATAAAATAGACATTTTACTGTCTCATAATGTTTCTGCAGGCAGAAACTCCTTACTACAGTAGTAATAAAAATCCGTCTTACATTTATATGATAGTCAGTGAAAATCGGAATGTTCTTTAAAATCCAATTAAACTGATAATTTCTCAGATAGGTTTATCTAAAGCAATAAGTATCATTGTTGATTCTCTCAATTTAGCACATACGAATACTTTACCACCATGCCTTTAAAGACACACACATTTCATCGTCACGGCGCGAAAGACATTATTATGTTATAAGTTAACCCTATGTAATAAATCCATATTTCAATAAAACTCTTTAATTCATTACTTTAGAAATGGAGAAAAATCCCCAGACACATCAAAATGCTATTTTCAGACTTGCAAAATGCGAGGGTCTTCGTGTATGAGTCGCGGTTGTTTTCTTTAATATAACAATGGCTACACAATGTTAGAGATTTTAGCACTCACTTGAACTTTAGGTCTGTTAAAACAATATGAAGTCGAAAGAAGCACAACCTGTATACAATGCAGTCGTTGGATGACAAGATCATAATGGGGTGGAAAGAACAAAGTAGATTACAATGGTGCAACTGGATTTAACTCTTCTTGCTTTCAGAACATTCTTATTTATATGTAGCTTATGCGAACTTCTTATTTATATCTAGCTTATGCGAACTTCTTATTTATATTTAGCTTATGCGAACTTCTTATTTAAATCTAGCTTATGCGAACTTCTTATTTATAGATTGTTGTTGTGAACCTTCGAACTGCGTTTACGTTGTGCTTATAATTGACGATTAACAGTCTTTGTCTTCCATTTGAACTTGTGTACATATCAATAAAATCGTCATGGTCATATAAATAAATCTCACATTTACCTATTTATATACTCACAGATACGCAAACTCTCTCTTTCATACACACACACACACACACACACACACACACACACACACACACACACACACACACACACACACACACACACACGCAAGCACGCACTCATGCACATACATAAAAGTTCATGTCATGTAAAGAATTGTTTTAATTCAAAGTCACATCTATATTCCTGTGGTACCGTCAGTCAAACAAGATAATTTTTAATAAATAGAAATCTGTCTTTGCCTGCCTACCTGCCTGTCTCTCTCTATATTTAAAGTAAAAAAAAAATTAACGCAAGTATTTAGCAAAGTGAAAACAAAATCCAAAGTGTGCATCTGTTTCTTAAACAAACAAATAAACCAGTGTTTCCTTTATCATCCTGATCCTTCCTCGAGGGATACTTTCTGGAACGCTAGTACTTAAAGATACTCGCACCCTTATACCCGTCCAGCGAACGATCGCAAACTATACCGTTCCACAACACGACCATCAAATATAAAGAACGAACACAATAGATAGACATCATGTTCAAAGAGGAGCAACTCTATCGTACTTGCTAAATATTATTTCCCCCCCTGTTCTCTGTTCACAGTTTGGTTTTAAGCACACATTGCTGATAGGTAACTGCCTGACTAGCAGAACTTAAGCAACCTAGGTGTGAACACACCTAATGACCTGGCTTTGACTGTTTGCGTGAAAGCGCGTGTGCGTGCTCACTTATACGCGTGCATTGACCATAATATGAATTAAACAGCAAGGAACCACGGGCTGCAGATTAGTCCTGACGCATGACGAGAAAAGTATTACGTTTAGAAGAAAGGAAGGGGGTGGGGGGACAGCACAGGTCTCATTCAGTTCTTCATTCATGAATTACTGCACTGGCGTGAGTAAATATTTGTGACTTCTAATGTTATCGGTCTGGTGGCTGAGAGAAACAATGATAATAGAAAGAATAGAATGTTTGAGGGATCAACATTGGTCAACATGGAACTGTCCTGATTCTCATGGGCTGGAAATTTGTTCACAAGTAATGAGCTTCATCAAAAGGAGTGAATTGGGTTTATGAAAACAATCTCGTTTCCGGGACGTGACGTGCAACGAAAACGAGCTGCTTGAATGCTTGAGTGCCTCTGCGCATGCGCAATGTATTGACTGCGGAGGTCTTGCCGATGTTATTTGTGAAAGTGACGCTGGCCATTTGTCTCTGCTGTTGCATGTGTCCAGGTAGATTAACGCTAGTTAAACAGAAAAATGTGAGTATCTGAATTATTCACGTTTGGCACGCAGTGAACGATTATTGTAATTACATCGATATATTATTTATACGAGTGTCCTTCGGTTACCTTTCGTCATTAAAAAATAAATAAAAATCGGTTTACCGCGTTCAATACGAAATAAGCCCATCGAAAGTTATTAACGCGTGCACAGACATTCGTACATATATGCATGCAAACACAGTACCCACATATGAACACACACATGCACAATCATCTGTCATAGTCGTTACCATTATCGACTATCATTTCACTTACTACCATACCGATAACATCAAGATCAACCCACACGACTGTCAAAGTTATCATCTTTATAGTTATTATCATGCTGTTCATCGTCAACGAAATTAATGCCATCATGCAATAATTGAACCGAATGAATATTGTAATATATGAAAGAATTATTAAAGAGATATTCCGTAATGTAGCAGACAATAAATAAATAAATAAATAAATGTTGCCCACTGACACAGACTATTAATAATTATTAAATATTCAGTCAGTCCTTTACTACTTAATATACAGTAACAACAAAGGAAAAATGGTCCTATTCTGTACACTGCGGAGAAAACCATTATACACTATCATCTGTTAGTGAGAAACCATTTTCTATTTTAAAGACAAGAAGCCGTTTTATTAATGAAGCCGTTATTCTGAAGAAAACATAAAGCAAAGAGGTCCATCGCTACGTCTTAGAATTCGGTACTTGTATGCTAAGCCTAAGTGAGAAGACTACAACGCTAAACGCGGAGATGGTAAGTGGGTGGCACTCGAAAAGGAAAGTATATATATATATATATAATGTGAAAGTTATTTATATTTATATTTATATTATAAGAAATCCTAAGTTTCATAATTCCTTTACTCAGAATCCTTTCGAACCTACGCTTGTTGCATAGCACAAATAGAAGACATAAATAAATATGATATACAAATAGGGAAGCAGTTTCCATTAAAACAAACAGGCTCAATGTGAATGGATTTGACAAAGACCTGCCTCTACCGACATATTTGTTGTAACTTCAAAATCATTATAAGTAAGCTTTTCATTGCTTTCCGTTCTAGTGAATCGGATCCACGCATCGGTTTAGATTAAGTAAGCAAGCGCATTTGAAATATGATGTTTCGTTTGATTGATTGATTGAGTCACTTGATTGGTTGAATGATTGTTTTGGTTGATTGATTGATTGCATGAAGGCTATCAAGATTTCGGAGTCGAGTTTGGATGATATATTTTAAAATAGTTCAGACAGGAATAGTCTTCCTTGAGAGAGGTGTGGGTGTAAAAGAGTGGGTCTATTTGTTCCGACTTTGTAGTCCCATACAAGTGAAAGGAGGTCTTCAGATTGGGTCTATTTGTCCTGACTTTGTAATCCCATACAAGTAAAAGGAGGTCTTCAGATTGGGTCTATTTGTCCTGACTTTGTAATCCCATACAAGTAAAAGGAGGTCTTCAGATTGGGTCTATTTGTCCTGACTTTGTAATCCCATACAAGTAAAAGGAGGTCTTCAGATTGGGTCTATTTGTCCTGACTTTGTAATCCCATACAAGTAAAAGGAGGTCTTCAGATTGGGTCTATTTGTCCTGACTTTGTAATCCCATACAAGTAAAAGGAGGTCTTCAGATTGGGTCTATTTATCCCTCCTTTGTAATCCCATACAAGTGAAAGGGTTTCAGCACGTCAGTCCTTATTTGTAAGTTACTTTGGTTCCTCGCAGATTTCAGTATTATAAAGTCCGAAAAGGTCAAAATTATCCCCCGATTCTTTTTCTCTGGCTGTTTAGTCCGTATGGCTTGTGGTCATAGAACAGTTTCTTTATGAATGAACTATCCCTATCATTTGTTTTAGAACAGGAGGTACGATTTAGATGTATTTAATAACAGGGAAGCACCAACCAGAAGAACAGAAGAAGTCACCCCGACAGAAGAGATAAAAAAATAAACTGTGCTACCTCAAGATCAGTTTTAGTGATTACTGCATTAAGACCAGACGTTGAAGTTCTCAATAAGTCTAACAGAACAGCAGCAATAATTGATATAGCTGTTCTAAATGACAGAGACATAACAGCTAAAGAAAGAAATCAGATATCAGAATCTCAGATAAGAAATCCAGAATTTGCGGGATGTAAAATCAGAAGAAATACTTGTAGAAGACTTGGAGAATATAACATCGGAATTGGAAGGCTATCTGAATAAACTACGTAGAAACCAGACTCGCTCCATTACTACTAGCAGCAGTCTTCAAGGTGACCACATCCTTATTAAAAACCTTCAATCTCCAGAATCTTGGTAAGATTTGAGACTGTCACATAATGGCTTATGTAGTCCACTCCCATCCCTCCTCTATAAATAGATTACATCTAAACCTACCTTCTAGAAAGGCTGATCCTTATCATTGGGCTGGAAACATACCTGAATGTTCCGGACAACTCACTAAATTAACCAATGAAAGCACACATCAGCTGCTTGAATGAACATACTAAAAACTCACCTGTAAATCATTAGTCAATTGCAGCTGACCACCGAGGCAACACATATTTTGGCTCCTGTCCTTAATAATTTATGTCCATAGTATTAACTCTTTTTGCCGGTTATCAACATAGAAAGAGACCATCCTCTGTAAATATTATTGCTAAAGATGAACACTTTATCTGAAACATAATCTGAGATGTTGATCGATGAGAATTGATCCATGAAACAATGCCAAACAGGATCACTTTGAAGTACTGCACTATAAACAACAGCAGAGCAGAATAACCCTTGTGCCAAGGACTGGTTCAATGGACCGCATGTGTGTCTGCTAACAACATTCGCTGGGACCTTAGACTACGTCAGGAGATCTTAAAGTTAAGTAATTATAAACTCACTGACTGCACAGCTTCAGTCATGATACAATCGAATTCAATCAAACTTTAATCAAAATACATGGTCGTGATTATGAACTTAAATCTATATATAAACTCTAATTGTAATGATTGAACTATTTGCCACATGTAACCTTGTCATGTTATTTCTAGTTGAATGCATTTCTCGTTGATACTTAGACCTCTGATGTTAGCGTGACTCACGCACATGATATATGTTCTAGACTGTCACCTGTATTTGGTTACTATCCTGGTAGGGCTCGAGCTGTCTTCTAGAACTATTACACTTCTGTTCTACATTATCTATCATTCGTCTTTCTAACACGTGTGGCCAGCCATAAGGGGTGGGTTTTTTTGTTTTGGTTTTTTGGGGGGATTAGCCTAAGGTTACAGGAAGCCCAGGGTGGTGGAGAATTAACAACTCGCCTATCTCCTTTCAAAACATCAGAGATACCTAGGTTCACAACCGTCAATCAAGAGTATTGAAAAAGGCAGAATACTACAACTACTACCATCACTACTACTACTACTACTACTGCTTCTGCTACTACTCTTAACTGATAGAAACAAATGTTTCATCAAATATGCTTTACCTTAACAACTCGCGGTCAGCACCATCTGAGAACATAGTTTCTCATTAAAGGTAAGTACCTCCAATTTATTTCTGTGTTTGTGCCTAACTTATGTTCATCATTTACAGTATAAAAGGACAGTTGCTTAGTCTGGCTCGTCCTTTTTTGAAGACATCAGTCGAATTTACTGAATATAAACGATGATCTCAATCTGTCATTTAAATCCAGTTTGAAGTACTTTTTCACATTTTGACAGCTTTCTTTGCTCGTGTAATGGATTTTCTTTGTCGAGCGCAGGTCAGTAATCATGTTGTTCTTGGAAGCAATTATCGCGTTATGTCGATTACGACAGAAACTGACCCGAGTCAGACAGGTTCTGAGCCGGTATCACAAACAATAATCAAAGTTGCTTCCCAAACGAGACTCTCTGAATGATAACTAGTCATGAGTACATTGCGTGGGCTTTTGCAATCCACCCCATGAAGTGACCCTGTCACAAACAAATAGAATTAAACACGAACACCAAGGAGGAAGAAAACGTCATGGAGTCTACATTGAACTTGGTACAGAAAGAGCGGTCGCATTATAATAATCAATTTAAGCATACGCCTGTGCTAAGGACGTACTTCAAGAACAAAACAATGCCGAAACAAGGTTAGCATTTTGACCGATAGAGAAACACAGATGCACGTAACTTAGAATAACATTTTCTAGCAATATTTGGAAGCTGACCGCACTTTTTCTTCTTATGTGATAATAAATATTGATTTCCATTTGATATTTGGTGAGGAATGAGGGGGCAATTTAGACGCCACAGGCGGTAAATGCATAGAGTATGGATGTATTTTGTGCATTGCCTGGCAAATGTCCCTAGTACTATGTCAAGCGCTCACAAGATATACGCTTTCTTAACGATTTCTTAACGATTTTATAGCTCTCTTTGAATGTGTGGATATTATCATTATCACTAGATGAAAACAATAACGGCATTGTCTATTTAAAGAACTCATTTAGGATGTTGAGTTATAACTGTAAAGCCCTTTTCCCTTTTTTTTTTTTAATGATTTTAGAAATCTGCATATGAACACGTGAGGATTTTGTTTAGGAGCAGTGCAACTGCTGGAGAAGTAAATGCTCCATTACTATACAGATATACAACTCTGATACGAACAACATTATTTATAGATATGTGTACCCCCAATACATCCAAAACTTCTATAACCATCCTGAGGATAATAATAATACCTGTAACAATTTCAGATGAGAACTACTCTTTGCTGTGATACAAGTATTTAAAACAGTGTATTTGCAAATGAACGCGCTATGACAAATATGAATCACTTGAAGTTAACAGTATACAAACGCCCAGAGATATAACAGGTAAATCACTTTCATCAGAAAAGTATTACTATACATTAATAGCAATGGTCACTAAAATGTTAAAAAAAATATTTATCTGAGACGAAAATTATTTTGAAGTGATTATTTGCAGAGATATAAAATACAACAAATGCTGCTATCTGTCTGTCTGTCTCTCTCTCTCTCTCTCTCTCTCTCTCTCTCTCTGTATCAATCTATCTATGGCAGAGTAAATATGCTTGTTCCTATTAAAAAAAAAAAATTATTTATATAGTTTGTTAAATGTCAACGTGACCTGACATTCGTATACTGTGCATGACAATTGTTTTAAAAGTACCAGATTTAAAATAACAACTCAGGTAAGGAATATGCTACAACTTGTTGATTATATATAAACCAGTCCAGACTGGATGTGTAATTATTGCTATCCAATAGTTCAAGGTTTACAAATAATGAACTAGTCATGGCTAGAGATTGAAACTTACCTGTTGAAGAACGTTCTATATTTTAAACACATTTTGATGTAAGTCAAATCAAGTCATGAAAAGGTGATCATTAGATTAATGGTGAGATAACTGATTGATTGAGAGAGAATGTAGAAATATTTTGTGCACTTAGCTATTGATATATTATACTAGTTATTTTGATGTAAAGTTATATTATGTGAATAGACTATTATTTCTACAATTGTGAATTATGATACTAGTAAGTAATATGTTAAACACGACATTTTTTTGTAGCAGAAGCACGTGCATAATTGATAATGTTGTATATATTATGTTGCACGGATGTATTAGGTTACTAAATACTGTTGCAGGAGTTGTAAGCTGAGAATGATTGTAAGAAAGAATGGAGAATAGAGATGATTAATTGGAACTTAGTGTTCCTCTCTTGTTTACTACTACTACTACTACTACTACTACTACTACTATTACTACTACTACAACTACTACTACTACTACTACTACTACTACTACTACTACTACTACTACTACTACTACTACTACTACTACTACTACTACTTTATTACTATTTATTATTATTCAGACTCTTTCCACGACTTCAGTTTTTGACTGTCGGTTGTGATCCAAGGTCTCGGAATCTTACCAAGATTCTGGGAGATCCATGGTTTTACGGAGGATGTAGGCACTTCTGAGGAGCGCTGCTTTGAGTAGTGGAGAGAGTCTATGGTTTCCAGGGAGTTTATTCAGGTAGCCTTCCAATTCAGATGTTATATTCCCCAAGGCTCCGATCACTATAGGTATCACTTCTGCTTTTACATTCCACAGTCTCTGAATTTCTAATCTGAGGTCTAACTTACTTGTCTTTGACCCAGAAAAAAACATCGGTTCTGTCTTATGAGTGATGCAATAGCTATGTCAGATGCGTGTATATGCTCTTATTAAACTTCCTTTCGCATCTACATTTAGATTTTATTTACTACTTATTTCTTATATCTAAATTATATTCCTTTCTATATTTCGTTTTTTAAATATTTATTGATGAGATCCAAACAAGATTTATAAATATCCTGACGACAATTATTGTTGATATATAGACTACTCATGTTAGCATGACTCCCCTGCGTGTTATATGTTGTAATTTTTCACCTGTATTTACTTACTATCCTGGCTGTTTGGATCCGGGGGCTTGAGCTATCTTTTAAAACTATAACTCTTTATTATACATTATCTATCATCAATTTTTCTAGCACTTGTGGCCAGCCAGAAGGTATGTTTTGGGGATTAACCTAAGATTACGGGTGGCCTTGGGTGGTGGAGAATTTGATCTTGCCCATCTCCCAGCAAAGCATCACATACGCTACATGAAGCATATTTTACTTTGTTCTTGTTACTGACAACATTGTATTTCATTCGTAAGTCTCAATGTTACTGTATACATGCATCTTCAGAAAATCTTTTAATACACTGTACCATGACTTTTAAACCCCTTTAAACCCACTGCTCTGTTTTCATTTACGATGCATTTTGTTTGATTGTTTGGATTTTTTTTTTTGCACAGTCTTGATCTCTTCTCAGTCATATTTTACCATATCTAACTGATCATTTCATAAATAGTAGATGATAGATATAACGGCGTATGCAGCAGAGAACACACTTGAACAAAGCCCCGAAGCTGCAAATAAACGGACGAAATGCATTTCATCTGATGCTTTCACATTATCCCCAAACCACGTACACAACCCCATCAAAGTAAAACACTACGTCTTGATATTAATGGGTGTCTGTCCCCAAAGGTTTGGAATCAGGATTCAGCAGGTCAGGCTAACCTGACATTTTTTAATTTTTGCATCCGCACATGAAGGGTGTTAGGAATCATATGCACGCAGGTCTGCAGTTACATTTTATTTTAGGCTACAACCGCTTGGGAGAGGAATGGAGAGAGGCAATAAGGGCAGTTAGAGTAAATCACGATAAAATATCCCTCCCCCAAACCATAAAATTCCTCTTCATGGAGAAATTATAATACTGGCTGTAATCGTTACCCTCCCCACCATATGATGGTTGATGGAAATAAACTCCTGAATGAAAGGTGTTGTGGTTCTTTGCTTTGTTTACCAAAATGAAGACAGAATAACACAAGAATAAAAAGTATATAATGCAACGCCAGCAGCGTGATAGAACTGTCGAGGGGTAAAACATATGTGTCTTAACAACAGCAAATTGAATTTGCATTAATCATAATTCATTCAACCACAATGCTATAAATAGATGCAAGAAACAAACAAACCAGAAGTAAACTACTAGCATTACTTTCATCATAAGAATTGATTGAGAATAATTTCTTGTACCTGCGCAAAAATTTACATGACATTAATTTTGCAGCTTGCAAATTGATTTCTATGCACTTTTTTTTTTTATAGTAAGGATGTTCATCATCGTCAACGTTTGATTTCGATTTAATCAGAGAATATTTAATGTCTTCTTGTGGGATCATAAACAGCGTAGATCTTAAGAGAATGTTCTAAGGTTTATGCAGCTAGTTATTTATTAGTTGTATTTATTCACATTTTAATGTGTATAATCAGAAACGTTTTGTTTCCAAATACAATGTACAGAACCTATCAAATTTCAAATAAAGGGTCATTGTAATAGCGTTTAAAAATCATTAAATATATTAAATGAACTCAATTAAATTGGTTAGAATTAAATCATTACTAGTATTAAATAGTACAATTAAGTTGATTTTAGTTAAAATCATTAATAGTATTAAATAATAAAATTCAATTGGTTTTAGTTAAAATCATTATTAATATTTGTGGTTGAGTAAATATACATATCCCTATTTCTAGACTTAATTGTTATATAAAGTGTTAATTGTCAAAATTACCAGGCCTTGGGCACTCCTTATGATGGTATTTTTGTAAGTGTCAGAGTTGGAGTAAACAACTCGACTTAAGAATATGCTAGAAATTTGCTGACGCAATCCAAACCAGTTCCAACTGGATGAGTAGATTCCTGATTAATACACTTGTTTATGCCAATTTCATCCAATGGCGATGGATAGGAAAGTTTTTGTTGAAGAAATGCTCAGTTTTAATCACTTTGAATTTGAACATAACTCGAATCAGGTCATACAGGTGATCATTAGCTTATGTAAGTTAACTGACTGAAAAAGAAAGAATGGATTTAGAATATTTCATACATATTTGCTATTGACCTTTGATTTTGAATTAGAGAATGCTTATGTAATCAGAGCATTATTTTTATGTTCACTAATTTGACTACGTTGTACATTATACTTGTGAATTTTGATCGATGAAATATTTTTTATGATGTGTGTGCATCGAGCTAACGAAATTGTTGCATGATTTGTAAGTTTGAAATGTTTGTAAGAAAGGAGTTAAAATATGAAATATGCCTGAAATTTAGTGCTGCCTTAATTTGACTTTTACAGAGCAGAGCATGCCTCTTTGGGTTGTCACTTCATGCTATAGTGACCTCTATGACTAAAGAAAAAATGTTTACCTCGTGTGTTGGTTGAATTTTTTTGGATAGGTTTGATGGGGGGGACATCACTCGGTACTGTCAGTCATATGATATCTGTCAGCGAGTTAATAGAAAGATGGAACGCCCAGTTCCATTAGGTGAAGCCCCAACAATTGATATTCCTTTTAGGTGCACAGCCATCGATCTCAATGGAGAATTTGTGCCCTCATCGGGTCGAGGCCAGAGATGGATTCTCACCATCATTGATTAAGCTATGCAGTACCCTGAGGTGGTTGCTCTTAGTTTTATTAGTACCGTGTCAGTAGGATGTTGCACTGTTCACCATTTTCCCATGTGTAGGATTTCTGGAAGCAATCTTGTCCTATAGGGGGACTAAAATCGTGAGTGAGTTAATGAAAGATTAATCAATTCTTGAGAGTAAAGCAGTTTAAAACTACTCCTTACCAACCAGTTTAGATTGCTAAAACTGAAAACTGAAAACTGAATGCTAGGCTTACCATATCCTTGAGAAAACTGTGTGTGAAATGACCACACGATTTGGATATGTATTGGCCAGCACAAGATTGGACTATTTTTTCACTTTGAACTCTTGTACGGTAGGACCATTAGGGGATCCAAGTTTATATTACAAGAATATTGGACAGAACACTGGCTAGAAGAGTCTGTAAACACTTGATTAACTTGCAAACTGTATTGATACTCCATGTCAGATAGCAGCCAAGAATGTACACAAAAGTAAAGCTAGACAAGTAGGTCTGTACAACTATAAAACAAAATATGTAACATTGAGGATGTATGCAGGTGTTGTTATTGATACCTCTGCACCAAAAACAAATTATATGCATCATTGGAAGGATCATAAGAAGTTGAAACTGAGTGGGTGCAATTTTCAAATTCAGATAGATAAAATAAAGTTAAACAAAAACGTAAAAATATTTCATGCTAATCTGATGAAAGCATATAAAGAATGCCTAGATAATATGGTCACTACTATTGTAATAGAGGACGATGCTCCCTCTGTTCCCGATGATGAATCCATACCACACCCTATTAAAACGAATATTAAAACTGTTTTTGATGTAATTTTAAATCTTGAACTCTTAGACTATGGTGCTCGACAGTTATGGAGCATAATTAAAGAAACTCAGAATGTTTTCACTGATAAGCCCGGAAAAACAAGTCTGTGCGAATTTATGGTTGCACTACAAGATCATAATCTGATCTGCACGAAAATGTATGTTTTACCTTATGCTTAACAGGATGCTGTGGAGCAGGAAATTGACTCTTTGTTAGCCTTAGGTATGATTTAGAAGGTGGAGTCCCCACATAGCTCTCTGATTGTCCTAGTTAAAAAGAAGGAATGCACATATCGATTTTGTGTGGGCTACAGACAGCTAAACAAGTTGATTGTTTCTTCAGATAAACTGATGACTAAACCAAAGCACCTTTTCGCTCGGCTCAGTGGAGCAAAATATTTTTCAAAATTAGATTTGACCAAAGGGTTTTGGCAAATTCCCATTTGTGAGGCAGACAGACCAAAATTAGCATTAAGTACATCTCATGACCAATATCAATGATGGGTAATGCCATTTGGCATTCCCATAGCACCAGCTGTTTTCAAGATGATGAGATTGCTCATTGAACACATGAGAGAAGACTCTGTCTCTAACATCATGGATGACATTTTGGTAGCTACCCTGAATGTAGAAGAACACATCCAAGTGTTACAGAAGTTATTCCAGTGTTTGAAGGAATGTAACCTTACTGCTCGACCAACCAAATGTTTCTTTGGACATTTCAAAATTGAATATTTGGGACACACAGTAGGACAAGGTTTCCTGTGGCCAGAGGGATCAAAAGTAAGAAAACTGGAAGAGTTGAAGAGACAGCTCACTGAAGCACATGTTAAATCCTTTCTGGGGGTTCGCTGGTTACTATAGAAAATTCATTCCCCAGTTCAGTACCATTCAAACCACTCATTGATTTGACAAAGAAAAGCAAACCTGAGATAGTGATTTGGAGTGAGGAGTGTGAAGTCAGCTTTTGCTAGTTTGAAAGACTGCCTCTCACGAGCTCCTGCCCTCCATTTGTCTGATTTCAATGAAGAATTCATACTCAGAATAGATGCTATCAGGCAGGGTTAGGAGTGCGGTATGTAGTGGAATAAATGTGCCTATCCCTCTTTCTAAATTTAATTATATATAATCTGTTAATTTGTGAAAGTGACCAGGCCATGGGCACTCCTTATGATGGTATTGTTGTAAGTGTCAGAGTTGGAGTAAACAACTCGAGTTGAGAATATACTAGAAAAAATTGTTGATGCAATCCAAACCAGTTCCAACTGGGTGAGCAGTTTCCTGACTAATATACTCACACTTGTTCATATCAGTTTCATCTAACTGGGATGGACTGGAAGTTTCTTTGTTAAA